>VSDK01029185.1:300262-352762 GCA_009767595.1 Symbiodinium kawagutii | reverse complement strand
GTGAATGATTATGACCATTAACGTTTAGTTTCGTATATCCAGTGGCTGGCGGCAACTGGACTTCCGATTGAATTCTATTAGCTCGTGAATGGCAAATAACACCGATTAACCACGAAATGGCCAACAAGATTGTTAGGGTTGATATCACCAGAGGTTGTAGTAATGGTTACTGATGGAGTTTCCATGATAACCAACAACTACCAATGGTTCATAATGGTTTGTAGTGGCTGATATCACCAGCCACCTTCATAACTTCCCACTCCGGCAAAGTCCTCCTCCCATCAAGTATTCAACGTGCAAACTGTTACAGAACTTGGGTAAGAGCCTGAAAAATGCCACCACTGCCCCAAAGACATTTTGGCTGGTTTTCGTCTCAACAAATGGTTCTCCACGTCTATCTTACTTAAACCCAGGGTGCCTTGAGTTTCAGTTGAGTGAACCTCTGATCAGTACAGGTTTTAGATAGATCGTAGTATCCCTGAACCATCCCAAATCATTTCTGTGTGGATCATCTCTGCATCTAAACACCTTTATTTGCTTTGATACACTCGTTGGTTATATCACTTGTTCACTAGTTGACTATTCTAACCGGTGCTGTTGCACCGCTATCCGCTGACATCGCTTTTACCAGTTTTGACCGGATTTCATCCATCAAAAAAAGCTTTCTTCGGGGTGATTTGTTTTTTCCACAAGAGTGCCTGTGCATTGGAAGGAAAAACAACGGAGGAGTCAACCCCGCATATTCTGTCTTGTCCATGGCTAATGAAGTTATCAATCATTACTATCAACTGCCGTCATGTGTTATTCACCATTACAGTACTGTTAGCTGATATCAATTATTAACCATTATATATCTCATTATCCGCTTCTACTGATACCATTACTTAATTGCCTACCATTGTTGATGGTTGATGTTGTCTTCTAAGTAATCATTCTGATAGCGGATCAGCAATTGTTCCCAAATATTATTGGTTGTTATCCACCGCTGTTCAAACTTATCCACCAAGCTTCATCGATTCATCAATTTGATGTAACCATCATCAACCATTGACTACAACAAGCGTTTACTATCAACCGGACCGTCAATTAAAACCACTATATATCAAAAGTGAAATCAAGCAAAATATCAGCAATGATTAAACATGAATTGACTATTAACATTCTTTAAACCACTATTAAAACCACGATTAAACGTGAATTTGCCATTATCAACCACTATTAAAACCACTTTTAGCCAATTCTTTAGCAGCAAAAATGTCCCCTTGTGGCAGCCACCATGAAACCTCTGCGGCCAAGGAGCCATCGCTGGTTGCATGGACCAACCTCTGGATGCGCCGCCATGGAAGTTGGCCTCACACTGGAAAGGGATAGAGCAAGATATAGCAAGCTCTAATCAACATGGTATATCCATATCAACATAGCAAGCTCTAATCTATGGAATTACTAATCTATAAAGATATATCTATAAAGGTACCTGAAACCAATTCATTTAAATTAATCTTTATAGTACTCTTTATAGCAAGATATATTGGTTTCATAAATTATTGGTACTTGTTAGCAATGGTTGTTGTTAGCTATATCTTAGTAACAATGATTTCACACATTGTTAGCGACAAGTATGTGAATAATGAGTAATTTGACGATTGCTAGCAGGATCTGACTCTGTAAGTAATTAATATGGGATAACATCTTAGCAATAAGTATGTTGGTTTCACAAATTGTTGGCAATGAGTACAAAAAAGTCGCAATCATGAATCATGGTTGATAATGACTGGATTGTATTGAATTGCTAGTGCGTACTTAATCACTATGGATTCAACTCATTAAGATGGTTTCATACTGGAATATTCAACCATTTCTCTACCGGCCTTAATAACTATATTATGGAAAGTTCAACCATTTCTTCAACCTGAAAAGTATGTGTCCATGCTATAACGATTCAATGTTATATAATGGTTGAACCGGTATCAAGGGAATGAATTGTGTTACTAAGAACAAAGTATGAGTCAACAATGAATAGATGTATGCTGTGAGGATACGAAGACTGTGTGTTGGCAACAAGCCTGCCTAGCTAGTAGTTTCATGTCAATTCTGGCCAATAATGGTTAATGATCATTGAGTATGGTAGATACTGTCTGCAAAGTTGGGTCACTGCCACTCGTGACCGATAATGATTGATGATGGTCAAAACGTATCCAGTATTCATTACAATCTCAAAACAATGGTTAGCAATGGCTGATTATGGTTTATACTCCCTGAAACTTCACAATGATACGTTGTGGCAGTGGTTCATGATAGGTAATGCTGGCTGATAATGGTTGATTGTGGTCACCATGTCCAAAACTGGTTCAAAGCAATGGTTGATGGCTCAAGTCCATATACCTCATGGTGACTTACAGTGGACTTGGGTAACACAAGGGTAACTACTGGAAATCACCTCATGATCACCTCATGGTGCATGATGTCGACAACGGTAAGTTGGTAACAATGGGTGATAATGGCGGCTCGGTCGTTGACCTGGCTAATGGTTGATTGCCCCCAATGTTAATGACAAAGGTAGACGATAAATGAGGGCTGTATGATAGTGGCTGATTATCATGTTAGTTGTTAGCTGTAGAAATAATCATTGTCATAGATAGTGAATATCAATCATTGACATTGGTACCGTAACGATTAAGCCATTTCTAACAATACATAGTTACATAATGGAATACATGCCAATGGCGATGGTTGATATACAGCCCTCGCAATGATCATTGTTGATAGTGGCTGATTCTGAGGGCTGTACTGGCTTGAAATTGATTACCGGTTGACAAGGATTTTCGGGTGAACAGAAAGGGCTGGTAAGAATGCATAATTGTTGTTGTTGCTGATAAGCTATTGTTCGTAGTATTTTTTCAGTTCTTCATGGTATGTGATGTTTAGTAATTAGTTCTTGATATTCATCATGATTGACCCTTGGATACTGTGGCTAAAACTGGTGGAGCATGCTTCGTCGTGTTTAAACATGAACAGCAACAATGGTAGTCTTACGAAATAGTAGGGGTTGATAATGGTTGATAGCAGTTGACTATGGAAAATGACGGCAGCCAATAGTGATAGCCATGTTCAAGTATGGTCGATACTGCTTTGCATGTGTAAGACTGCTTGGTCGGTTGCTGTGGTTAGAAGTAATTGCTAGTCATCTCTGATACTAGCTTATAGTGCTTAGTACTGGTTAATGACAATTAATTGATGATGGCTCATAATACTGATTCATAGTAATTCTAAATCCTCATTCGAAACACTGGTTGCAGTTAAGGATGGTCAGTATTTGTGAATGTTAACCAATGGTCAAAACTGATTAAACATGGTTAATATGCCGCTTGTTGAGAATAATGATGAATGGCGGTTAATTATGCTCTGCACTGGAGACTCATGTTCAATAAGACTGAGTATCTCTACACGATTATACACGATTAATTAATTAAGCATCATTCATCCATCAACTTCACCCATCAACTTCACCCATCAACTTCACCCACCCTCAAGTCACCATGATTATCGCCAACCATCAATCCACCATTCATCCTGTTTCGCAGCCAATGAACCATAAAACAGCCAACCACGCGTCACCCATGAACTACCCATGCTTACTTTCATAAATAAGTAGCCATTGAAGATAAACTAATGTAAAGTATCCTATATAATACCTTTTTAGTAAGTACCTTCAGCTGTAAATAGTTCTTCATGCTATATAATACCTTTTTAGTGCAGTACCCATGAAATCTGGTGGGTGGTTTCTAATGGTTCGCCCTGACACCACACTGAACTCGCGGATTCTTTTTCTTGGCACACGATCAAGTTTGATACTTGAAAGGGCAGCTGCGTACATCAACAGCTTCGTGAATCATGAATACATGTATGGGAAGTGGCATATCTTCACTCCCCCTTTGTGCGTACTGCAAAGTTCGCACAACTTGACCCAAACTACCCCTTCGTCGTTCCATCTGAACAGTAGGTACACATCGGTACTTGATGTGCATCATGGGCTCTGGGGCATCCGCGATCTGTGTGGCATAGGTCGTTCGGTTCTCTCTGGTACAACATGATCCCCTTCTCTATCTTCACTCCTCTATTCTTCTGATGCTTGAGGCATCCATAGCACCACTGGAGTTCTCTCGCTGCACCCACCCTTGGGTTTTTCAGGTAGTTGCAGTTGGGGTTCACATGATATACTCTTCCATATCGTGTTCTCAAAGGTTTGAATGGCGGGGAAGGGGAATCAACAGACTCAACCCTTAGTCCAACTTCTTCACTTCCTTTCGCAGTTGAACTAGGCGGGAAGCCTCCTCGTCCACCAACTTGACCTTTTCCTTTCCTCTCTGTTTCTTTCGTCTTTTCTTCATCTGACTGAATCGTCGCCTCTTCTAACTTCTCTTCCTCCAAATCTGATTCCTCTGAAACCAGTTCGAAGTCTTTTTCGCTGTTTCTTGGTTCGCATCCTTTGGATTCACTCTTCTCTGCGTCTTTTTCTTGGCTTGAGGTCGTCTTCCACATCCATTGGAACATCATAGTGATAGAAACTATCACACATGTGTATACAGCAGCTATGGCCCACAGTTCGAATCTTCCTTCCTCTCCTCTCTCTTTCTCATCTCCTCCTTCGCCTGCTGCCAGGGTCGCTGTGGCCGCAATGGTAACGATCTTCAAAGCCAATTCCACTTTCTTCGCTTTCATCATCATCTCTGGTGGTTTGATCTTCTTCTCTTCTTCTCTTTTCACTTCCTCCTCCTCAGTCTGCTTTTCTTTCTTCCTTGTCATCTTCATCATATCTTTCAGAGTTCTGATCCGGATGGCCGTAAGAGCTTTCGTTCCCAAATCATCTATCTGGCTCTCTCCTGGGGTATAGGCGATTCTCCATTCTCCTCTTCCTATCGCCTGTCTTGCATGTGCCGACCTCATGCGTAGGTGACGAGTTCTCCAACTGCCTCCTTCACATGTCAAGATTGACATGGCAGCTTGACTATCCGTCACCACGGTTTTCTGGATGTGATCATAGAGCTCCTCCACAATGACGGATACTGATTCTCCTCCGTTCATGCCCTCGACTACTTCGTTGAGTTCCGCTTCGGCAGTTGATAGGGTCACCGTCGACTGGCGACCTGAACGCCAGAAAACGGCGTTGCCGTTGAGCAGGACCACGAAGCATCCGTGACTCTCTTCGCCATGGGGAGAGAACGATGCGTCTGTGTAGACCTGGATCACAACCTCTTCTTGATGGTCGTCACTGAACTCCAAACCTTCATCCACTGTTTCTTGAAGATAACCAAGCATTTGTCTCATCGTGTCCAAAACCGCAGCAGTCGATTTCATCACGCTCGATCCCATCCGAGCACAACCATACATAAGGTCAGGTCTCGTTCTCGTCACTAACCAAAGTACTTCGCCGACTGCTTTCTGGCATTCACGAATCGCTCCAATGCCAGGTTTTTCTTCGTCCTCCTGCATCTGTGCCTGTTCTTTGGAAATGGGAATTCTTCTCTTCTTGACCTCCTTTTCCTGCTTCGAGATCAGATCTCTGACATACGATTCTTGGGAGATGACCCACTTGAACCTTCCTGTCTCCTCATCGCAGACCTTTGATATGTCCATCCCCAAAAATCGAACAGACTGATCAGTGACTTCTTCTGGTGTAGACACTGACCATGTGTCCTTCAGCTTCTTCCTCACCGCTTCTACCACTCCTGAACTTCCCACTATGAAGATGTCATCCACATAGGTCATAAGGAGTCCTCGAATGGTGCCGTTTGTGATCGTGGGGTGGTACATCTCATCGCCATCTTCAATGATCTTCCATAGGTTCGGTTCAGATTGTAGGGGTTCCATCTTGAGCTTCACCGCTTTTCCTTGTTCCAGCATAGTGACCTCCATCTCCATCATCGTGACATCTCTGTGATTTCCCCAAAGCCTCGGCGATCTTCTGAGTCCGTACACAGCCTTCTCCGGTAGGAACATGATCTCCTTTGGGAAATATTCCTTCTCCACCATCATCGCCGGGGGTCTGATGATCACGATGCTCTCTCCGGGGGCCAACTCAATGCCGGCATTCAAAAAGGCTGTTTTGATATCGAGCACGCATCCTTCCCACTGTTCTTTGGATGCCACCCATATCATGACTCTCAGCGAAGTCGAGTCAGCTCCACTGCTATACGTCTCCTCATCTTGACGCTTCTCTTCATAGTTTCCGCATATGACCCATCGAGCTTTGTACTTTCCTCCCTTTGGTCCAGCCTTCCGGGTGAAGACTAGTTTCGATGGGATGACTTCAAGCTTTCTTCCTTCTCTGTGGGCCTTCTCCTTCAACTTCTGTATTTCCTCTGGTCCTACCCTCCTCAAAGCTTTCTTGTCCTCAAGTAGGGAATGAACTTCACTGTCTAAGGCCTCCAACCAGTTGTTCCAATTCACTGCGACCTCCTTTGGTGAGATGATCTTGGTCTGTAACAAATCTTCTTCCTCTTCCATTTCCTCTGCCATCTTTCTAATCCTCACCAACAACTTCATTCCATCGGCCGCTGTTTCTGGATCATCATCCATTAACTTCTTTGATTCTTCTTCAATCATCTTCATCACTCTGATCTTCCTGGTCTCTGTATCATTCTTGGGTTCTATATCTTCGTGATCTCGTTCTTCCATTCTTCTAATCATCGGCTTCATCCTCCTCTGTCTTCGAGCTTCAATGGGATTTCTTCCTTCTCGTTCTAGTGCAATCCACGCCCTCTCATCTAATGGTTCCATCGTGCACTTCATCAAGTACTTCGTCAACCTCGGAGCCTCTCCCTCCTTTATGACCCAATGGCCATGCTCCTCAACTGTTGGGCATAGATATCTCACCTTCTCTGTAATCACCTCAAATCCTCCTCTTCTCCATCTTCGTTTCCTCACTCTTACATCCTGCAAGAATCCAGGAAATTCTGGGGGTTCTCCAATCCTCTGGCACCTGTAGAGCTCATTGACGTACCTCGTAGCCCATGGCCACCATTGGCTATCTTCATTGGCTTTTCTTTAGATTCGCCTCACGTGTGCCTTGACTGCTTTGACGGTACATTCAGCTCTTCCGTTCGCCCTTGGATCATCTCCTGGAGTACGTGTCAACCAAATTCCCCGGGCTTTCGCCCATCTTCTGAAAGTTCCTGAGAACTCATGGCCCTGGTCGGAGTGGATCTGGTTCACATAGTATCCGTCTGATTTCAACTTCAAAATGAAGTCCATTGTGGTCGAGGTGACTTCTCGGGCAGTTTTCGTCTCCATTGGCAAGACCATCCTGAATGTTCGAACTTCGGTCTCGTCAAGGGATTGAGCTTTTCGCAACTCCTCTGCCTCTGAGTCTGGTTTCTCTTCCTCGTCTTCTACTTCATCTTCAACGTCTTCATCCTCTTCTTCTTCATCACCTTTCTTCCCTGGTCTTCCAATTGATTTCTTCTTCTCTCCTGGTTTTGGTTCCTCTTCAATCTTCGGAGCGTCTTCGGGCATCTCTTCATCTGGGGAGGGTTGAAGCTTCGTTGAACCTTTCGGGACTCTCCATGTGATGGTTCCCACCAACATATATCTCGCTTGGTGGCCTCCTTGGTCATACATGGGAATCAGCGGTCCAGCAGTGTCAAGTGACAACACTGCTCCCTGCACATTTCGAATCCTTCTGTGTGGGTTTTCATCCTGTCTGGATTCTTGACACACTCTGCAATCTCTGCGATATGGTGTATGTCCAAACCTGATGTGTTCTTCCCAGGATAATGCCTTCAACTTTCCTTCCTCTTCATCTATCATCCTCCTCAATGCTGAGGCGACCATCATCATCACCCCTGGGGACCACCGCGCCAAGTCTTTGGAGTTTTTGATCACCACCTTCTTCGCACTCTTCGCCATCAAATGGTCTTCAACTCGTAGGTCCAACGATCCTCCGAAAGTGGTTGGTTTCGTAGCCTCACCTCCTAAGGCTCCTTGGTTGAAAGTGACCTCCTCCAAATTGAACTCTGACTTCATCAAGCCCCAGTGACTTGTGTCCCAAAACGAGACGACAGCCGGCATGTACTTCTTGGGTGATGCAGGTTGCTCTATAGCAAGAGCAGGCGATTTCTGATTTCCCTTGGCCTTGGCAACATAGGATGCCACGACATACAGGAAAAGCATCCTCCATAGTAGAATGTCGTCCTCCTTGACTAATTCTTGCTCCTGTGGGGTGTTTTCTGGGCTTCCAAATTCTCCATCTCCCCATCTTCTCACTGGCCTTGGGGCCCAGGGATTCCCGGTAATCGGGTAGTGACGCAACACGCTGCAAGAGCGACAGTTCGGTCCGCCGATCACAGCGAGGAGCTTTCCTTGCATCGCAGCTGTCACCAATCCTGCATACGGTCCATCATCTCGAAGTAGGTCATGTCCTTCTCCTCTCTTTATGTCCAACTCCAATAGCTTCATCTCTTCTCCACCCATCTGCTTCCAGGCCCTTGCTAAGGTGAAGCCAGCATCTTCACCAGCGAAGAGGTGAGCGATAAAGCCGTTTTTCTTCATATACTTCCTTTTCCTCTTGTTCGCCGGTAAAGTGTTCCATGACCCCATTGGGACTACCAACTTCTCCTTCAACCATGCCGGAATGTTGGCAAATAGTGGATGGAGATCAACCAGGCTTTTCATCCATTGCAGTTCTTCCTCTCCCTTCAGTTCTTCTTCTTTTGTTTCTTCTAGCTCTTCTATCAGCATAAGTGCCACTTGACGAGACACTTGTGGGCATCCGTCTCGTTGTTTCACTGGTAGTCTTCCTCTTCTTGGGTGCAAAATCTCTAACCTTCCATCTTTCCAGTCCAAAGAGCAACCAAGCTTTTCAATCATCATCCCCATAGGTACTATTGGTTCAATGCCTTCTTCCTTCGCCACCATAACTCCCCCTGGTGATATCCACATCTGCGAGGTAGTTCCATTTGCGAGGGATACATTGACCTTGTCATAGGACTCCACGGGTTCATCTTTCCTTGCCGGACGCAGAGGATGCGTTGCTCCACTATCAATGAGCCCTTCTCCTCCATAGTCCAACCTTCGAAATCTGACACGGAAGGCCTTCTGCTGCGGACTCCCAGCCTTTAGGGCATTCAGTTGCTCCTGAAGTCTCTTCATGACATCTCCTTTTTCTTCCTCCTCTTTCATCGCTCCTACCGTTCCTGCAGTCGTCTCCAAAGACTTCAACATCCGTGATGCTTCATCCAACAGGTCTTTCATCGGTGACATAGATCCTGCCGATGATGCCGTCTCACTGTCTCCTTTTCCTCCTGGACTGCTCTTCTCTTCATTCCGGAAGGCCTTTGTCTTCTTAGGGCTTCCATCTTCTCCATTCGCTATCTTTGGCCTGGGACAGACATTTGAGAAGTGTTCAACACTTCCACAGTTCCAACATCTCTTCCTGTCATCCTTCGCATCCTTCAAGTCGTGCAACCAGGTACATGTCTTCCCTTTCCTGCACCCTGAATCGGAAATGAAGTATCTGCATCGATTTCTTGACTTGTCCTCATCTGTGGATGCTGAACTCTCCTTTCCTTTTCCTTTCGCCTTTCCTGGATTCTCCACCTCAGCCGCTTTGATCTTTCCATCTGGCCTGGGAGCTGCAGCGCTGATCTTCTTGTCCATGAAGACGAGCTGTTCTATCTCGGCAAGGATGTGGGTGGCCAAGGTGTCGACACTCTTCTCTGTTGGGGTTGAATCCACTCCCAAGCTCGATCTTGCCAGGCTAATCCTGAACTGTAACTCCTTGTTTTGTCCCAGCACTTTGCCCGTCAGCTTGTTTAATCCTCGAAGAAGAAGAGTGGGATCCAACATCGTCGCTCCGATTTCGGTTGATCTCCTCTTCCATCGCATCCATCTCCGAAGCAACGAGGGGGTTTCAGCTAACGTAGCTGCTTCACTGGGATCTTCTAAATTCTTCAAAAGGGTTTGCTTCTCTGCAACTCCCCCTGGGCAATACACTAGGTGAAGTTGTGTGAGGATTCCGAAGGTTCCAAGTCGTCGAGCTGCTACGATCTCATCTCTGATCGTCTCCGGAATGCTCTGTAACTGCATCGATGCGACTCGACGTTCCAAATTCTGCCAACGTTCAGCCTTCAGCACCTTTGGGGAATCCACGGGGTGCCTCACTCTGTCCAAAGGGGATAGTTGCATATGGCAGTGGTACCACTTCTCTGCTTCTTCTAGCATCTTCGACCAATACTCTTCTGCTGTCAAACTCAAGTCGGCAACAATTGGTTGAAGCATCAGTAACCAATCTCCGAGTTGTAGTGGTCCTTGTGTGGGATGCCAGGGTTGGAGTTGTGGAAATTCAGGTCCTCCATTCCTCACTGTCTCCACCCCTCTTACCGAAGTCGCATCTTCTCCAGTGCCACCAATCCTTCTGGTCACCTCCTTGAGCGATTCCATCATCAGATACATAAACTCCATGGACTGGTCGTTGAAAGATCGATCTTTGGAACGGGAGCGAGGTCTTCCTTCACTTCTTTCTCGATTCATAGATGCCGTTTCCATTGGATTTTTCCTTCTTCCTTGATCATCTCTTCCTCTCTTTTCCGCTCTCATCTGATCCGACTCCATCGCATCATAGAACGATCCTTCTTCTTCTTCCTTCCAAGGAGTTCGTCTTCTTCCAAAGTTTTCTTCTTCTCTCTCTTTTGGATACTGTGGGGGTCTCAGCCTCCTTTCTGCAGCCTCCTGGTTGGTGGTCTCGTCCTCCTTCCAGGGTGGGGGTCTCGTCCTCCTTTCTGCAGCCTCCTGGTTGGTGGTCTCATCCTCCTTCCAGGATGGGGGTCTCGTCCTCCTTTCTGCAGCCTCCTGGTTGGTGGTCTCATCCTCCTTCCAGGATGGGGGTCTCGTCCTCCTTTCTGCAGCCTCCTGGTTGGTGGTCTCATCCTCCTTCCAGGATGGGGGTCTCGTCCTCCTTTCTGCAGCCTCCTGGTTGGTGGTCTCTGCCTCCTTCCAAGGTGGGGGGCTCGTCCTCCTTTCTGCCATGTATGGAGTCTCCTCTTCCCACAGTCTTCTTGGCTTTCGCTCACTCGGTCCTTCTTCCGGAGTCGCGAATCGGGCCTCATCTTCCCTGGTGCGTCTTTCGACTTCTAAGACTCTTGCACGCAGCTTCTGGTTCTCTTCGAGCATCTCTCGAATCACTCCATGCATGTCTTGCAGTTCACTCTTACTTCTCTGAAACTGACCTGCTAGCTCTGCCATTTCTAACTTCTTCACAGCTAATTCTCTTCTCAGACTTCTCTCTTCTTCTTGGTCCAAGAATGATGGTCTTCTTAGTGGGTCTGGTGGCGGATCTTTCGGAGTTCCATAGATCATGGGTGCACTTCTGTGAGATTCTTCCATCTGTCTGATCTGTTCATCACTGAAAAGCGGGGGTTCTGGTCGATTCATCATTGTCTTCTCTGAAGTTGACGCAACCTTACCAGCCTCCTCCACTTGCTTCTGTGCTGAACCTGACCCCTTCCCAACGGTTTCTCCTCGTTCTTCCTCTCGAAGCGGAGTTTCCTTGGTCCGGGATTTGCTTCCTTGGATCGATTATTCTCTCTTCAACCTCATAGACTTCCCTTCGGAGCGCTGAGGGGTGACCAACGCCATCTCTGCAGCACCAGGGGGCTTGAGGGATCGTGGTTGGGTTGGGGTGGACTGGTGGGGAGCTTCCTTAGAGTCCTGATCTTCAATCATCCTCTGTTCATTGGAGCTTCTCTTACTATCGTCCTCTTTTTCCTCAACCCTTCCATCCTCTATGGGTTCTTCTCCATACATATGCCTCTCACTATCTAGTCTCTCCTGTGATTTCCTCATCTCTTCTATGCCCTGATCCAGTAACTCATCCGCACTTTGTTTCCCATGTTTCCCTGCTGGAGTCAGAAACTCCTGTCCTGGTCCTTCACGTCTTCTTCGAACCGTCATCGAATTGGTTGTCATCTGGCTTCAAGGGTGTACGGTTGGGCTCATAACCTAATGGTTCGCCCTGACACCACACTGAACTCGCGGATTCTTTTTCTTGGCACACGATCAAGTTTGATACTTGAAAGGGCAGCTGCGTACATCAACAGCTTCGTGAATCATGAATACATGTATGGGAAGTGGCATATCTTCAGTTTCAACCCCTATGAAAAATATTAGTCAACCAACCAGTTGTCAATAGCAACTAGTGAAAATAGAAAATGTTTAAAACCACCAACCAGAAATACCATGAGGCAACAAACAGCCAATGACTCCCAATGAACGGCTTCGCCCCCCACTGTCCTGCATCTTTCAGCTCCAGAAGATGCTCCAGGCGACCCGCCAGCAACAGCAAGGCTTCCACCTGGATGCGGCGTTGAAGGCGTTGGTGGCAGGTGGATTGGTTGTTTCAGGGTCATGAGTCATGTTGCGCTAGATGGGTCACCATGGAAGGTTGGTGGCCTTGGTTACTGTAAGGTTGATGCTGATTCATGTTGGGCCGGGAAATGGTGTTTCAGAATCATTAGTAGGTCACTAAATGGAACCAACGATCATGGGGATACAGCAAGTACATCCAGGTACTAGTTGAGTAGCCATGAATCATCACAGATCAGGGTAGCGAACAACGTTGCGGCAACGTTGCACCATTACGACTCAACGAGCATTGCTCCGGGCATCACAGTGACCAGGTTAGCTGATGAGTAATCACCGCTGAGCTCGAAAGTCATTGCGCAACCGACCAGCTGGATCTAAAGATGATTCGGTCGGAGGAACATCTCAACGGGTCCGTTGGTACATTCAGATGTGGTCCCGTTGAAATGTTCAGTCGAGGGGTTCGCTGCAACATCAGCTGTAGTGATCATAGCTTTGACCATGCTAAGCAACTTGTTCTGCTGCTGTGGGTGTTACCATTCTCCAGAGTAGATCACAACAGCCGATCCTGGTTTCATCAACCCCCCAAAGCCAACAGGAGGCATATGTTTTGAAGTGTATATTTGGGTGAACAGCCATTACTAATGCCAGTATTGGCTATATACTCAACAACCAACAATTATATGAATAGCGATTAAGAAACAAATAAACAAATATCAAGGGACATTAATCAATAAAGATCCGTAATTACTAACAAGGTATAAGTGCAAGAATAGCAGCGTATTCAATAACCGTTGGGTACATAGTAGCTATTATATAGGTGTCAACTCTTCGTGCGACAACCAACTAACGGCTCATGAGGTCTACAATTAATGACCACAATCATAACTTGGTACTCGCAACCATTACCGGAACCAACCAATAACCACAAACAAGTAACGGCCACAATCATAACCAAGCAATGGCCTTAACATCCAGTTTATATCTGGTTGGTGGTTTCAACCCCTATGAAAAATATTAGTCAACCAACCTATGCTCAATAATTAATAGGGAAAAATATGTTTAAATCCACCAGCCAGTATAGTAATAAACTATCCATTTCCGGGGTTTCCCTCTGGCTTGAACCGCCACAGGCCAGGCCTGAAGCTCTTCAAAGCGGATGACATGTTGCAGCGGTTGTGGCCAGTTCTGCAAGGCCTTGGGGCTGTCTGGCAGTCACGGCAGGTGGGGGGCCCTGACTCACCAGCAAGGTGAGCCCCGTTCCAGCAGCTATAGCCGTTGGGTTAGAACTGGGGGAACTACCGGTTATGGGAGATATACCTATATAGTCAGATGGCCCTTTAAAGCATGTTATTACTAGAGGGGCCCACCTTGAACGGATAATGATCACTGTAGGGGACTGCCAGTCTTGGGGGTGCACAAATGGCTCTGGACAAACCCAAATATGAAAATAAAAACATTCATGTCTTCATTGGCTGATTAGCTTTTTTTGAGGGTATGATGTATGATTACTAATCGGAGGTCGACATTTTGTATAATGTGTATATATATATATACATATATACATCCACATATGTGAAGACATTTCAATATATGTGTACATATATTACGTACATGTGTATGTCCATATTCAGATTATGACCCGCTCACGGATGCTCATGATCCAAAACGAGGTACCAGCACAAGCCACCGTACCACTACAGGGACAAAAGGATGATCCAAGAGCGCACAGTATGATCCAAGAAAAAATACAAGTATTGATGCAAGAACTAAAAGGTTAATCTTGAATAAGCTGATTTGTTGCCCAAATATCCTATGAATTGATTTTGTTCGCGACGGGAACGCACTTGATGGTGCCGCTTGATGAACTTGAGGCCTCCAAAAACACACCTGTGGGTTCTGACATAGAATCGACGGCTTGGAAAAATCCGCTGAAAGTGATTTTGCGGGTACAAATCATCACCAATTAGTTTTGTTGGACAAGGGAACTACGAAACTTTTGAGGATGAGCCTTGACTGCTCGACTTCAGCTCATTTAGACGTATGTGCACACATATTTGTGCGCAAACACCTACACTTGTATGGGTCGAGTTGCCCGATATATCCCAATATTCTCCCCAAAAAGTAGTCATGACCTTCAAACAATGATGCGGTCTGTTTTGATTTAGGAATCCGAATACAAACGGTACTGCCTGCCTTCAACACATATCGACATGTATATGTTCTTTTTGGGCCATGGTTCTCGTGCATGTATCTATGTACATATATATATATATAAATAGCTATATGTATATTTACATTTATGTTTATATTCATATCTATATTTATTTAAATATACCTATATATATATGTAGACATCACATAGATCCTCCCAATAGGATCTTCTGATAGGGAACTACTCCCCCAATCACATCAGAAAGTGTTCATGCTTCTTGTGGGGAGGGTATCAGCGATCCCTCAAAACCATTGATATCGAAAATGCGTGCGCATCTTGTATAGTGTATGTAATCAATTAATATGATAATGCGTAATTGAATGTACAATGCATGTATAGACCAGCAAACATACATGCACCAGGAAACATATACAGTACAGAATTGAATGTATCAAATCTGTTAGTACAAATACATATATATATATACTTCTATATAAATAGATGGTACCCCTGGTATACATGTATATCTATATATACACAAAGGTATAATCATCTATATATATAATGCATCCATCTAACACGGCAACGGCTAAGAATTCGCCCAGTCATTGGTTTCCAGCAGACCCGTTTTGCCCTTCCATGGCTCCACACCCTCTTCACGGCCTGTGACCGCGGCCGTGGCGCAACGGTGATGCAAGGACCAGGCGAAGCAACAACCAACGGTGGAAGGACCAGGGTCTCAGCTAATCAACGGCTATAAGGTTGGTTAATGTTGGTGAATGTTGGCTAATGTTGGTTAATGATGGTTAATTAATGATGGTTAATGATGATTCATGATGATTAGCCCAGATGATATTGGTTAATAATTGGTTGATGTTGGTTCATTTACGATGGTTAATGATTGGTCCATCATTGCTTAATGTTGGTTAATTTACGATGGTTAATGATTGTTCAATTATTGGTTAATGTTGGTTAATTTGCGATGGTCAATGATTGTTCAATCATTGGTTAATGTTGGTTAATTTACGATGGTCAATCATTGGTCAATCATTGGTTGATGTTGGTTAATTTACGACGGTTAATGATTGGTCAATCATTGGTTGATGTTGATTAATTTACGATGGTTAATGATTGGTCAATCGTTGGTTGATGTTGTTAATGATGGTTAATAATGATTGATGCAACCCCCATTCGCAATGGCTAATGATGGTTCATCATCGATGGCTAATGATGGTTAATTAATGATGATTAGCCCAAATGATATTGGTTAATGTTGAAATGATTAATGATGATTGGAAAGTTGCTTAATGCTTCATAGGCAATGATTGATGATGCTTAATGATGGTCAATACTTGGGAAATGGCTACTCGGCTACTGGTGTTTTGTTAGTGGTGGATGATGGGCCATGTTTAGTACTAGTGGTTAATCATTCAATAATGGTTGATGATGGTTAACAACCAATGATTCAGTGGCTATATAGTAGGGGATAATAGGGGATGATAACAACCAACAAAAAAATGGATATTACGATATAATGACCAACCATCAATTCCATGAGGGATAATAGCCAACAAATCTATTTGGAACACAGTGGTTAATGACGGTACGCCAGGAGTACAGGGTTTTGACCCCCACAGTCACATTGATGTCCCATGTGAGTGTTGGGATGTCAGTCTGACGTTAGTTAGCCAATCAATGATTAAGCTGTTTTAATCAGTGCATTACAAATTCAATGCTTGGCTACTCAACCAACATAACGCTGTTGACCAGCCGATAAGGAGGCTTCCAAACCAGAGGGCAACTATTCTATCACAAAAGTAGTAATAGGCACTCATATGAATATTGTACACGCGTATATAAGTGTAGTTCTGCAGTACAAGAGATTCAAATGAAAATTGTTACCCATACGAATTGAAAGTGATGGTCTTGGAAATATTCCTACTACCACTGACTATTGTTGGGGGAATTGTCACTGGGAAGATAACCCAACGTGTATAGTCAGTTGAGTAACACCCGTTTAGTTCTATCAATCATGCCAAACAAAATTAGCTATTGCAGAAATAATGACTGGCTGTACTGACAGTTTGAGACAATTGCTGCAACTATTGTGATCCGTTACCGTTAGCGCCGGGTATCCATCTAGGATTCACGACTTGTAGTCTAAATATCTACCCACTACAACTCACGAAAGCACAAATCATAAAATATGTATGCATAATTGCTTGCATGTTTGAACCATTATCAACCACCATCAACTTGCACATCAATTTCCCGTTGTTGGCCAGCGATCATCAGCCATGATCGTCATTGACCATCATCAATCATGATCTTACAATGATCTTCATGATGATCATGGTGACTATCATCCAACTATCCTGTGAGACCATGACTAATGATCAGCGCTAGACCATCATGAGACCATCATGAACGACCGTCATGAACGACCATGATTAGACCATCATTTGACTATTATCAGACCATTAATGATGGTTAGACCACATGATTAGAGAATGATTGTTAGACCATTGCCATTAATGCCCAATAGACCATCATTAATGATGATCTTCCCTTTAGTTGGCGACGATTCTCCGTAGAAACATCACCAAGATCATTTCGGACAGCCAGCTGAGCGCCTGGACCCCAAACCTCAGATGCCACGGCAGGCTGTGCAAAACCATGGCCGGATGTGGTGATGCTTCGGGATGCGTTTGATACTTCAATGAGATGATTCCATGAGTTGGTTCAATGAGATAGTTCAGTAAGATGGTTCAATGAGATGGTTCAATGATAGTTTAGTGGTGATGATAACTGATCCATGGTTTGTCAATACTGATTGCAACTTGATACTCGGAACCAGCTATAGTGTGCAGTGGCTAAGATTGAACTGATGGATAAAAAGGGCAACTCAAGCGATGAATTACATGGTTTAATCAAGGATTGTTAATGGTTCAAAGATGGCTTTAATGATGTTGACATTCTCACTAGCTCAATTCATGGCGTCAATGTTGGCGAGTGATGGTTGGTGATTGAGTTGATGATAATGTCAATCTGGCTACTGATGTTTTAAAGGTTGTATTGAATGAAAATGTCATAGCCAGATTCAATCATTACTTTTCTACGGCCATTAAATCCATTACTGTTCAATCTATGTGATTCAAAATGTCATATTATATAGTGAATTCGTTGAACATGATCTGGATTGGCTACCTGACTTTTGAATGCTCGAATTCAATTATGATTACGCAATGTTCGTCAACAACGGCTAGTGATCATCAAATATCATTAAGGAGGATTATCAGTGCTGAAAAAACATTGCGCACCCAAACACGCACACTATGCATCCAAAGAACCTTGTTATTGTCACAAACCCAATCTGTGCATTGCAGGTGAACCTGCATCTTTACCACACAGCCACACGTCGTCATTTTTGTTCCAGGTCCATCTTTCCAAAAAAGAATCACGAAACAACCATGGCTCTGGGATAAGCATTTCTAGGTGATCCATCAACAACCAGATCATTCGATCCATGGTGATCCATGGTCCTTGATACCATTTCTAGGTCAGATCCATGGCTCGAATCCTGAACATCCACGGCTCGTCGCCCCCAGGCCATTTGCCAAGGCCCTGGCACAGGAGTGCCCTTCTTGCTATATCCGCGCATCTCGGGTAGCGCGGCGGCGCTGCCAAGGGCCCCACCCCTGGCTGCCCTGGCTGTTCACATTCTGAACTCGTCAAAGTGTTGGAATCTTCATCTTTGGGGGTTATACTGTCTAGAAATCAGTTGAAAATAGTTGGGTTGCCAAACTGGTTCATCATCTTTGGGTTCTAGATCGTTATGATCCAAAAGGGGGTAAAAGTTATACCGTCAAATTTTCAGCATTCCCTCTGTCACGCAACTTAACTTCAGGGTGGTTACACAATGCAACAACAAACTCAATATGGGAAACGAACCGATCAATATCGGCTGTGAACAATGATTCACGACTGGTGCATCCAGCACATCAATTATAAATGGTTTATGAATTCAAGCTTTAAAGAATCTGAACAGTCTTCACCCCCACGAGACATTCATCTCTGTCTCACAGAACGATGATCTAATAGATACGCTGCACTAATAATGTTCACACCCACGATCCAACTATAGGATTTGCAGAACAGATTGGCAGCTTTTATTCTGCAAGAACGTGAAACAAGTGTTCCTAGACCATAGTCATAGAGGAGATAGGTCAACAAAAATACGGTGCCGGAAACAAACAAAACAACCTTTTCCACTGTGATAAGACCCATGTTTGGGGATCGAGATGAACTTGCCATTCATACCTTTGGGGTTGTCCATAAATGATGTCCTGGCAAAATTGCAGGGTTTCCCTGATCATAGCTTTGGGACATGTGGGGGGTGCTATCATTTCTTGACAGCATCCCTAGATTGTCGCAACCGTCACCACATTTCAAGGTGTGGTGCCCAAATCCACTGCCACCACTCCATCCTTGGAATCGTTGAGTGATGAGTGTGCTAAATGGTGTTTTGTGACTTTTGGTGATAGATTTGTTTAATAGATATAATAATCATAGATGCATCAAAACAAAAAACAAAAACTGCTTGCTTCACTTCCAAGGAGTACCACTGCAGGAAACGCCCAGTCGTTTATGGCCTTGCATGGCTCAAAAATCAAAAGACATCAACCAGGAACTCAGTCGTAATGGTTCGTTGCCCCATCCTGGTTGTCGTGTGGGTGTTTCTCAAAATAAGGAACCGCAAAAATGCTTGGTCTTTAATCATAGATTATAGATGATTAAAATTGGATGATTCGAGGTTCCCCCATGACATGAGAAACCACCATATCTTTTGATTTCACTCAACTGTGGTTCAAGGCCGCCATGACCCCCCCTCTCCCGACTTTGGGCGCTGACTGCCCATCCGCATAAGGCCTGTGGCGAAAGGTGTGCAGATCTGTGACATGGATCGAATCCCTCCTGGTGAACATCTCGGTGGCCCTCCTGAGGAACCTCATAGGCAAGCACCAATTTCCGATCAGTGTGGCTTGACGCAACCAGGACTCGTCAGCAAGCATCACCAATTGTACTAATTGACTAATTGACCATTTTTGGGTAGGTTGCTATCCCCTGTCAGAACTAGTGGTAACCCACTGGGAAATCTGAGGTTCCTACAGTAGTAGTGTTGGCGCCGCTTCCCTAGTGATTGAGTCGTGTGCAGGGAAAAAACAAAGCTCTTGGAGTAAAACCTCAGCAGCATCATCCACCACTTCCCTACTATTTTTGGCGAACATTGGCATACAATTAAGCATTGTCAGCCAACCATCATCAGCATTATCATCATCGTCATCGTCATCGTCATCATCATCCTCGCCGTCAAATCCCTGTCGTCATCATCCCTGTTTTCATCAGATTCATCATCGTCGCCTTCACTATGTACAGGTAGACCTCAACCGACATGATCAAGATTTCAGTCAGCTTGATTTAAGTATGTTCAAGAAAGGTCGGCGCACGATATACTCTCTGGCGGTTGGCTCGCGCATATCAAAACAAGAAGATTTTTGAATTCCACACAAACATTGATGATACCCGCTGGATGACCAACCCCGATTGAAAGCCATATGGCCATACAGCCATACATATTGACGCCCATATGCGTTGATAAAGCTTGGCTTCATAGTTGGTGCCATCAAGGGTGTGCTGCTGTCATGCAGAGTGTACGCGCTGAACCCGGGTGCTCACACCACCGGGTGTTGTTGCCATGGCTGCCATGGGTGGCGTCCAAACCATCAAGTGCCGCTGGCATTTGCTGCGATAAAATAATTGGAGATTTAACACGTTTCTGTACTACCCTCAAGTTTCGTATTCACACCCTCCAACTCCTGCTGCAAACAATGACCAGCTAAGGCTACTTGCTTACAATCAAGATGCGTCGAGACCTAAAACCATGGTCAACTTTCTACAAGGGGTATCCTCACCAGTCATCCCATCCCGGGCATTCTTTAATCAAGGAACTCTGTCAATCCTCGCTGGCCACACGGAAACAGTCACTGGCTGTTTACCGATCAGATCAGCTTCATACGGGGCAAAACTGTGCTTACTATGACATTGAAAACATGCAGAAAATCAACGTTGAATAGAGAAGATCATGTCAATGGAGCTTCCACTTCCAATTGTTTGCCAACTGAGATGACAGTCCCAAGCAGACACCATGTAGTAAACCTCCCCTATGTATACTTGTACAAAAGCATGTCAAAGCCATGTTCTTGGTGGTCAAACATAACCTCTCGATGGCTGGTAAATCAACAGCAACAACAGCGCATGCGGGGCCTTGCGGATGCTTGACAGCAGGGTGCCGCGGATGCCAATGCCATCAACGCCTTGACATTGCCCAAGTCACTTAGTTGTTAGATGTGGATGATGCTTAATGATGCTTAATAATAGGTTAATAATAGTTGACAATGGTTTTATAGGGGATTCACTTCTTGAAATTGCCACACCAAGTGGTTTCGCTGATTGATGATAAGGTCGCAGAAGGTCACATATTTGCATATGTATACAAACGTTTGTATGTAAAATGTGATCTTACTATGTGCACATGCAAAAATATCAGCCCATTACATATGTATATATATATATTTATTTATTTATCTACAATTGCATGTCATAGATCTCGTAGGTTTTTCTAAATACATATATATATATACACATGTATTTGCGTATATATAGCGAGAAATAATGTGTAGAACATCTGTACATGCATAAATGTGCATCAATCAACGCATACGGATTTGAGCTTGTGTAGTTCTGCGCATTATGCATGTTCTTTGACAAACACACACATAGACATAGATGTACATAGATTACAAAGCACAGCATAAGTTTATGAACTTATTACTAAAAATATAAAGGAAACAATTGTTGTATCAACAAATGCAAACATACATATCTGTCCTTTTCCCTCCTCATCAAATAAGGAAAGTGTTGTGAAATGAAAAAGCATATTCCGATGTGGAAAACAATCCGATGGTTTCTTCGATGCTCCAAATTCGATACTGGGAGCAAACGCCTTGCAACAACAATGCAAGAAACACCCAACTGTGCGCGGGAAAAAAGTTGGACTTTGCAACATTATGCAAAAAGAACGTATACCGAGCAACCCACAAGGAAATATAGCCATCTTTATGCCTCCCCAAATAAGCATTTGGCACCTGCAAGAACACATCCCAATTCAATCGACCAATACCCTCTCTGATCCTGGCGGCTTTTTTGGTGATACTCATGTGCTATCGTCCCTTCATTTCGAACAGAAAATGCAGTAGGGAGTGCAAACCCAATGCTGGACCTCTGACCCTATAGTACTAGGTGTTTCTCAAGTCATGTTGAGAACCTCCCAGGCCAATCATCCAGTGTATGAAGCATTTATGGTAGTAAAACCATCCATAATTTGGGGGTCCCCCCATAATTGAACAAAAATAATGGATGTTTTTACTACCATAAATTTGTTTACATCAAGGTAGTAAAACCATCTATAATTTGCATTTCTTCCTTTTACATTCAACAAAAATCACCAGGAAACAGACCCTGATGCTGGGCCCTCATGCTGAAGAGCAAGCGAGAACTTGATGCCGAACCCTCATGTTGCTGGTGATCTCAATCTGCACCAATGGTCCTGGTGGTTAATCACAAGTACTTAATCCATCCTTACCATCTGAAAATTCTCGTCTGGCATCCACCAACATTTTGGACTATGACTACGAATGCGTATTGATTCATTTCTATACTGCGGGGTCAGGAAAAACTAAGCTGAGATCGTCAAGATAGTTGAGATTGATCCAGGTTCAGCATTAGCTCAACAATCCAATATCATCTATAAAACCCAACCGCTTATTTCTCTGCGGCATCCTGTTGATTTGGGAGCGACAGTGGTCAATTGCAAGCTGCGCTACACCGCTACAGCGATGTGGCTGGGTAGCCCCTGCAGTGTTGCTTAACTTTCTGACCAAACAAGTCTGCACTCTTTGGTGTCAAAGCGGGGGTACCCCCAAATCATCCCATATTAATCATTGCTTTTTAAGAAACCAACACTCCTACTGTGAGAAATCCCCATGTCAAAAAGTTTCTGTGAATGTTACAAGTCCCCTGATCTCAGGTTCATTCCTTCGGCCTAAGCTTTCAGGGAATCTTGATACTGCATGTTCGGTAAAAGTGTTTAGGCACTGCAACCTACGGAAAACACAGAAGATTGTATAGGTGAGTGCCTGTGTGCTTTCAAATGCAGGGCACAAACTGAAGTGTCCTCCAAATGGGCACAAAACAAAGCGGTGCATAGCGGTTCTTGATTGATCATCAGCCATTCGAAAAAACACAAAAAAAGAACTAGTTTTGGAATTGACCACATGGAGCCACAGGCATGTGTACAGGTGCCATATCATAAACAGCGATATTGCTTGTAGGTCTCAGCAGTGTCCACTTACCAACTTATATACATAGTAGTGTCAATTTTTGATCCACAGATAAATCAGCAAACAACACTCGCTAAGGGCACTGAATCTCAGTCCAGGCAGCAGAACAATGTCATCTCGTGGAGAATTGCCCTCAGTATTCTGCTGCTGCTGTGCTTGGGGCGCCAGCTTGCGCTTGTTTGTCTTCCATGGATTCGTCTCTTGTTGGTGGCTGACCTTGATCAGTCATCATATGATATTGAATGATATTGGTCGATATTGGTTGATATTGGAGGATATTGGTTGATATTGGAGGATATGGTTGATCATGTCTCTTGGATGACATTGTCTGATATTGTTTGATCATGTCTCGCAATGGTATAATTGAACATATCCTCCGACAGCCACACTGCATTGCGAGAGATTGCGAGAAATCCTTTTCCTCAAATAGCAAATGCCTTAAATAGAGGACTTTGGCCATGAATCGTGTTTCAGTTAGCCATAATTTCTAGCAGTGACTGACTTGAGGCACCAAGCAATGGCAATGGCTTTAAAGAATATTTTGTCTTCCCCCTAAAAGCGATCCTTCAAAGGTCAAACCTGGTATCCTTTTCTGTTAAAATCACCGGAAAAAGATGGCAGTCAGTCTAGCTGCCAACATATGACCATTACTACCCACGCTGAAGCATCGTGGTACCCCCACAAAGCTGCTTGGCGTTGCTTGAGTTGCTTATCATCATCTCATCCCAAGACTCGCACCCATCTTAACCTGTATTGCTCAACTGGTTGGCTTCAATGGGAAATCCAGCCATCACCAGCCAGAAGGTTGATCACCAGTCGCTTGAAGGGTAGATGGTGCAATCATATGGATCTCCCACTGTGCCCTCCCGTACAACCATTGGCTATTGCTGATCATTGTCCAGCATGCAAGCGTCATTGATCTACCCTGAATCCAAACCTGATGACATGATGTAAGCTAGGCATCAAATAACCATGACTTATCCATGACCAATCATAATTCAAACATTAGTTGCCCATAGCTTGACAGTGGTTGGTTTAATCATCATTGAATATCATGGAAAAATCGTTAAGCCAGTATTGAATGTGCATTTGACCATAAGTTGATCAATCATGAACCAGAATCTGACCGTGATTAACCAGAATTTGACCATTCTTCGACCCTTTTCAAGCCATGGTATCACCATCCAGTCCTAAATGGAACCCAAATTCACCATCGTTTGACAGTCACTAAACCATCATCAAACCATCATTTCAGCAACACATTACCAACACTTGACCTTGATTTGACCATATCCTCATGTCCTATCATTCGATCATAATTCAACCATCACTTGAGCTGTATCAAACCATCACTCTTGCACCACTAAGCCGCCTTAAACCATCACTTCACTATAATTTGACCATATCTTAGCCAACATTCTGCCACAATTTCACTTTCATGTGACCATGACTCGACAATAGTTTAGCCGTATTTCAACATCCCTAACAATGTTTCAACATCATTCAACAAAGATAAAGACAGACTTTGGCCAACTTCTATCAATCATTTCACCTTAGTTCGACCATCATTTCAACCAGAAGTTGGCCACAAGCGAACTCAAGTCATTCCACCCATCCTCTGAAAATAATCATGAATCATAACTATATTAAATTAGAACATCATCCTTTCGAACCATCACTCAATGATGGTAAACCACTGGTAAAGTTTCACTGAACCAGTCTTATTAAACATCACTCAACCTTCGTGATCAAACTAGAAAGTCAACATCTTCAATCATCATTAATTAATCATTAATCAGTAACCATTGTTTTCCCACTATGAAATTGTTGGCGAGCTTATCCCCCATTTTTGTTCCTTACTCCGGGAGCGACCAAGGCACTCCAATTGCCAGCTGCCGCGGCCAAGGATGCGGCACTCAACCGCATAGGGCCTGATCATGGATGTATTGATGGCTGGGGAGTGGTATGGAGTGGTTTAAGGTTAAATGATTAGGAAATGATAAGCTAAAGGTTGAAGGTTTAAGGTCATTTTTTGTGAATGAATTAGTAAATGATTGGTCAATGATTGGAAAAAGGCTGGTTGATGATTGGTAAATGAGTGGTCACAGGGTTGCTTCGTGTCTGTTTGATGAATGGTTAAGTGATTGATCTAAATGACTGAATAATGATTGTTTGTTGGTTGGTTAATGTTTGGTCAAATCATTTTTGTTTTTTTTGAGTGATTGGGAAATGCTTGGTCAGTGATTGGTTCAATGATTGGTTTGTGATTGTCTGGTGATTGTGAATTGTAAATGATTGGTCAAATTCTGGTGAATGATTTTAAAATGATTGGTTAGTGATTGGATGAATGGTTGGTTCATGATTGCTGGCAAGCGAATTGTTAAAGAATTGCTTGATGCTTGGTGAATGATTGGTTACTGTACAGTAAACGTTTAATGTTTGGCAAATGAGAGGCCGATAACGATTGTTTCCTGATTGGGCAACGAAGGCTCATGCTGGAAGGTGGCTTAATGAGTGGCTAATTATTGATGATTGATGAGCCATCTTGATTGATGATTGGTAAATCGTTGGTTGATGATTGGTCTGATTGGAGAATGATTGGGTAATGACTGGGTAGTGATGGGTTAATGAATGGATGATGATTGCTCAATGATTGGTTAGTGAGTGGTCAAAATGACTTGTTAAATGCTTGATTCATTGATGGGGGAGTGGTTGGAGTTAACGATTGGTCAATAGTTGGCTCATGATCGGTTGATGCTTGGTTCATGATTGGTCTGTTGCGTTAGCTCACGACTGTTTCGAGATTTGTTACTGGTTGGTTGGTGACTGGTGAAGGACGTGAATGGCTGCTTAATGAGTGGTTGAGGATTAATCGCTGCCCGTTCAGTTGGGTACTCAGCGATGTCCCTCGTCAGAGTCGATTGACTATACATGATGGCGTCAATGCATGAAAGGATTATTCAATGATTGGTTTGTGATTGGTGAATGATTGGTGAATTATTGGTGAATGATTAGTGTATGATTGGTGAATGATTGGTGAGTGGCTCATGATTGGTTAAGGATTGGTGCTGTATTGCTTCTTGCAGGTGAATGATTGGTCAATGGATGGATATTGATTGGTTCATGATTAACTATACAGTGCTTGGTGCATGACTGGTTAGTGATCTGTGAATGATTAGATTTAATGATTGGCTGATCATTGGTTCATGACTGGAAAGTGATTGGTTTATGATCGGTTCATGGTTTGTGAATGGTTGCTGAATGATTGACTGATGGTTGATTAATGGTTGATGAATGATTGGTGAACAATTGGTGAATACACATATGCTTTGGTAAATCAAAAAACCCATAGGAACAAGATTCTACAAGCATAAATATTATTATGTATGCATGTGACCACAAGTGCTAGATGGTTGGATACACCATCAAGTGGATACCTGCGTGATGGTGATGTACTTGGTCCAACAGCATCCGTAACCCACGCTGGGTCACCAGGCTCTTTGCTCCAAATGCTTCGACCGCCCACATCTTGCACAATGCGACGGAGCATTTTGAAGTCTTCTCCTGGCAGCCGTGGCTCAGCAACAATGGTAACATATGGTAACCATGGTTGTGGTAACCTCTCTTATGCAATTTTTCAAGTTTTGATTTTTCACGAACTTGAATTTTCAAGTCTTCAGCAACAATGTGGTTTTGAAGGACTGAAACTCTCTGACATTTTTTCGCTGGTGGTTGGCAGGGAACGATTTGGAGCCAGAGGTACCCATATAGCCCTTTAAAGATTTTTTTGGTTACCATTGTCAAGAACTAACAATCAGTGATGAACCATCGTTAAGACTGGGGATTCTGAGCAAACAAACCAATGTTTGTTTGGTGGTTTCAACCCCTATGAAAAATACTAGTCAACCAACCATTTGTGAATAATTACTAGTGAAATAAACATGTTTGAAACCACCAACCAGACTTGGTTGCTTAGCCAATAAGCATCATTGGTTGGTAACCAATAAGCACCAACCACTCAAGCCATTGAGCATGATACAAATGGGGGAGCACTGATGCATCTCGGTTGCTGCACAGCATCGGATATACACCGGAACACCATCAGAGCACGAATGTGTGGCTACCGAACCATGGTTGGGCATGGTTGCTTTTCATACCTATGCAAAAATTGAAACGCGTTGAAAACACACATTTCTCCACGCAGGAGTGATGCAAAGGAAAGCGAAGCAAAGAACCATCGGATCCCTATGAAATGTGGAGGTTTTCGTGGTTTTTCCTCTCAACCATTGCATGGACCATTCAGAACCCAAAAGTTGATGGGACTACTGGACATGCACCTTGAACACAAGGGCCTGGAAATCCCCAAACTGGCCAATTTATGCCCAAAAATAAGAGCATATCCCAGATAACAAACATGGAGCCAAAGGAAACGATGATGAACATGTGTTTAGTGATGATTAAACATGGTCAATGATGTTTAGTGATTTGTGTGTGATGGTTGAGAATGGCCATTATAATAACATAGCTAATAATCGGGTAAGGAAAGGAGGCGCAGCCGGGCTGCGAAACCACTGCTGTTGATCAGTTGTGGCTGTTGATATAGTGGCTACTTGGGTGCCTACTTGGGTGCTGAAACTCGAATCTTTAGTGGGTACGTGTAAGGGTTAAAATCAGGGACCGCAAAATTACGGATGGTTTATTACTAGAAATGATTTAGAAAGGATAATGACTGGGGGTACCCCCATCTTGAGAAACCACCATGTCAGTATCCGGTGAACCCATCTAATCCTAAAAACAGTAAACATCTAAGTCAGCGGCGGTCCCAGCCTAGTCGAATGAGTGGCAAACCTTGAATATCCTTTCTTTTTCGTAGGTTCGGTTGCACTCGCATGTGTCTTGCTCAATCTTTCTCGACTTTCGTTCCGTTAGCTGCATATATGGTGACATATGCCCACACGCCTTCTGACATATTCTGGCAAGCTATTTTCCTGGAATATGTGTGTAAAGACACCACGAATGCACATGTTGCAAAAATACATACTACATTGTGCATGATTATGTATGTACACACATGTAGCTTTGCCTATGGATGCTTTTACAAAGAGCTCTGTCGTCGTGACAAATTCTGCGACATCCATGTTGACGTGTTCTGATGTACTACCTGAAATTTGTTCAGACATCTATTCGGACTCATAACATGGGTATGTTGATAAATGGCCGGAACCCATTCCATTAAAGTGAAACATTTCTAATACAAACACTAATGATTCGCGAGTCCACTGTGGGCGACTGTGGGGCCATCATTCAAGATACACCCTCGAAAACACACAGGTATCGTTTTTGCCATACTCTCCAACATACATCCCTGCTGCAAGAAAGAGATAATTAATTGCGAAAAGAAACTTTCAAATACGAGCATATGCATATATATACATATATATGATTATATATATATGTAGGCATAAACATACATATACGTAATATCAGATCTGATCACTGGGAGGCGCTGTCCAGGGCCGAAGTTGTCAGCCATGCAAGAAGAAAATACCACTAAGGGAGGAATGGGGAACGGAGGAAAACGTCACTGATTCAAAATCCAGAGACCTATTTTCAAAGACCCTGGACCCTGAAAACCCCAACTGTGGTTCCTAAACACCCAAGAACGTGCTTACCTGACTACTTAGAGTGAAAAAGTAGCAGGTGGGTGATCCAAGAACCTGGTTACCATAGTTAAGACAAGAATAGCTATTACTAACTATTGTAATCCACTGCCAGTGAATAACTTTACCAGTTGGGTGATCCAAAAACCTTTACGAAAGCCCTGCCTTGCGGAAGCGACTCGATTGCAGCGGCCATCCACTGCAAGGACTCGGCCTGAGCCATACCAGCAGTGAACAACACCTTTTTTATGTGTGTAGTGTTGGTGCATTCCTACATCTATGTAGGACGTTTTGCTTCCAGTACATATGTAAATATATATATATATATTACACACTTGTTTTGCATCTAAACAGATCTGCACATGTAAATATACATATATAATATATGTATATAATAAATATATACAAATTACATAATCACATAAAATTCATAGAAGTACATACGATACCTACTTGTAGCTACACATACAGTACGTGTATGTATACATCTACATGTTTACATACATGCCGTAATTGGGTCCAAAATCTGGTACAATGAAGGATCTCAAAAAATCACCCTGATCCAAGTAGTTTTAGAGACTAGTCTGAAAGTGGCCCTGATCCAAGTTGTTGTTTGTTTTGTGTGTTTTCTCTGGATTTGTTGGTCCCAGAATTAATCCAGATGAATCCAGATTTCTCCAGATGCATGAAGACAAACATACAGCAAATAATTCGCAAACATCATATAGGTAGCATTGTGCGAATGCTGAATACATGATTATTTACAAGGATTCCTGTGAGGTCGAAGAAACAAGTACAATGACAATCAAATGACTAATGATATATGATTATGTCGTGTCATCTGTGAAAACAAGCTCTTTTTCGGCTCACAACAAGCCTTTCTGAAACTAAAGGCCATTGAGTAAACCAATCCAGAAAAGATAAAAGAAATCCATAAAGTCCAGTAGAAAAGATCCATGAAATTCCATAGAAATACATCAAACAAAAACCTTTAACGCCACCAAGCAGTCTCCAACTGGGCGCCTGAAGCCGTTCTGCTTGAACCAGAGCGGCTTCGCCTGGAAGAGATGTCGCTGAGAAAGTCGTGATGCTGGGAACAGTTGCAATGGTATCCACTTGGGAATTTCTCAAGTTGAAACTAGTGGTACCATGGCAGTATAGTACTTGATGGTATACCACTGCCAAGTCAGTTTCTAGTTTGGGGATATACCGTCAAGTCTACTAGTCCACTGTCAGTTTCTCAAGCTCATTGAGTGAACCTTTGGGGATATACCATCAAGTCTAATACTGTGGATATACCATTTGGTATACAGGGTGTACAGCTGGTATCACCTTTGGGGATACACCATCAAGTCTACTAGTTGGTGGTTGCCCTATGAAAAATATTAGTTGACCATCATTTTTGTTAATCACTAGGGGAAAACAAAATGTTTAAAACCAGCAGACAGTTTACATGTTTTGTTTACACGGGATTGACTTGTGGTTAATAGGGAACCAACAATAAGACCTATATGGGAGTTTCTTAAGCCAGTTTGAGGAAAGCTATGGTTGGTCTATTCATCAACAATGATTAATATGGGATGATTTGGGAGCAACGCTATTTTGAGAGAAACCACCATACGCTTGTTGATGCTGGTTGATGGTTATCAATATATCGGTGGCAAGTCGAGAGTGCCATGTAAACCAGTAAGGACTAAGAAGTCTTGTTGGTAACAGAAATAGTGACCCGCCGGCCGGCGATCCAAAGTTGCAAACATTCCCTTTCCATCAACATCTGCACCATGCAGCTACCCAGGAAAATGAAAATAAGAACAACTTTAGCTGCAAATCATGGACTATCCTGCTCCACTTAAAGGTCATTGCCTCATGTCTGAATCTGCTGGGAGCGGCAAAGATGATGGCAACTGCGGGTATGGAACGCAGTTGCAGCTGCTTGGGAAGATGGATGATGTATCATTCACGATCTGCTTTTGCTTCTGGAAAACACAACTTGATAGGATGAAGCTTTACGTTGTGTTGACACTGATGTGTAGATTCATCGAAGTATGCTTTAATGGTTGCATAATGGTGCACATGCATATCTACATGTAGTATAGATTTATATGTACATATTCTAGAATATATGCAATTATTAGGTTTATACACGGTGCAGCGTTCTCCCAAAATCTCCCCAAAAGATTGTATAGACATAGCATGTCATAGCCTGCTGTGCGTGATAAGCCACACCCCTCCTCCTCCTCTGTGGCCTATGGTCGCGTCCGGATGTGCATATGATATAATTATGTATGTTTGTGTGTGTGTGTGTCAATGAAAGATAATGGACGTGCAAATGTATGTACCTATGCACCTATGTGTGTCAGTGCGTATGCCAAGGGTGCATGCATGTTTACATATAAGTATGTAACTCTAGTCAATGAGAATGTAGGTATCTAAGCTGATGCGGGCAAGTGGACATCCTGGACCATCATATCCGGGACCATACCACAGGCGAGGGGCAACATGGAAACAGGACAATGTCTAGAGCAGTAAGGATACAACCAACAAAGGGCAGGTACATCAAAGTGTTCGTACTGGCTCTGACATGATCAATGATTGTGGTGTTTTGTCATGATTAGGTTGGTGGCATCAATCATAACTGATTCATTTCATTGGGTCATATGCATCTACTCGTAGCAGTCATTGTGGTTTGCAAAGTCCTTTCCCTCCCTTTACATCTCCAAAGCCCCCCAGTGTCGGAACACGCACCTCCACCTCCATTCACGTACATTGCCTGCAGGTCGAAAAAATGGAAGAACCAACCGACATAGGAACACAAGATGGTACATCGTAGGCTGAACCACAAGAGGCGGGTAGAGATATCTAGTGAACCACCATGAATGATCATAATTGCACACCTCAACTATGGTGTCTATTGGCTAGGTAATATTTATCTCACAACGAAACAACAGTCGTGGATAAAGCCACTTGACAGGGTGTGGAGAATTCATCAGATGTCAAACATGGAGGCTTCAGCTACTCAAGATATGGACACGGGAAATGCAACATGTTTCAGCCACCACTATAGGTTGGTCTGTGAAGAAAAGGAGGCATGGGTCCCAGCTAGCCATCCCAATAGCAACCCAAATGATTGGGGTTGCTTGGGAAAAAGCTAAGAATATGCAGAGAGCCAATGACTCAAATTAATACAGCCAGTTTCAACATAGAGCCAAGAGCCATGCTACTCACTGTTGGAGTGCGCACGTCTGCGTGTGCGTGTGGATGTGATGAGTCAACAACGATGAGGTTTAGTTGGCTCTGTGAATGTGAACCAAAACAACACTCTTGACATCTCTCGACATCAGCGCCAAATGCCCCCGAACAAGGGAAATTGAGAAACGTCATGAGCTCAGGGTCTAGGGATAGAGAAATCAGTTTATGAAATCGGGTACCATATGGCAACACACTCACAAACCTGTAATACACTAGGACCACGGGGAGCACGGCAGTTGATCAACCGCAAAAAGGATGCTAGTAGATGCTAGTGGCAGGAAAATCTAAGGGGAGTTGTTGAGTCCCCCTGTTTAAATTCAAAATCAAATGATCCTGTGACTTTGCAATCAGTTTCCCAGATCCAAAATCCAAAACCGTACTGAGACATACCGGCAACCCTGATACCAGCCTGGTTGTTCCCTTCCATCATGGCGCCAGGAAATGCACCTGAAAACACCCGGCGCACGCGTTCATGCATCTACATAAAGCGTGGACGATGTACAATTTAGATTTTAGTGAACAAAGTACGTGCAAATAAAAGAGTAAAAACATGGTATGTACATTTATTTGCATACTTACATAGTTGCACATGATTGTATCCCGTCGGTATGCTAAAATTTAGATAAATGATGATAAATGTGGAATATAAGGATACAATGCTGTATACAACATTGTTCATGAACTCAGCACATATACATGTATTTGTACATGCATCAACCCCTCTGTGTAGATTTAAATGTGTATACATATACGCATATATATATATATATATATATACAAACACAAATAAATACACACATGCATGTATTGCACCTGGACTCTACTGGGGTCTTCAATTTCCTAGCTAATACGCAACAAGCTTCTGGGTGAGATTGACTTTGATCTATGATGTGCTCCCAAAGGTTGAGGGAACGTATGCAGAATATGCAGACAAAGGGCTGACACGAAACATCTTGAAACTAGCTATTACAGCTCGACCGTTTTGCCTTGTTGAAGGAATCTGCCTTGCAAAACACCGGCCATAAAGATTGACTGTTTTGATACTGATGTGCAGGTACATACATCTAATGGCTGCAAAACATTTTATCTATGGAGGGAGAGAACACTATGCATCCAAGTAGCTAATACTGATATCTCCCAAATCTCAAATCCATGGTAGGATGATTCATGCACACTTGAATACTTTAATTCTAAGTTAGGTGGTTGTCAGAAAATACGCAGAATATCTCAGAATACTTTACTAGACTACATAACTGCATGGAAAAGTATGCACCTTCTGTAAGCCTTTCCCGCAAGTCAAACGGCACTCATGATCACTCATGGCGAGTATACCAAACTTGTGGCGGTGGTAATGGTGGTAATGGCCATGAAGGTATTCAATTTTTTCCAAAGAAATCACAATCATCTGACAATAAATTCCTTTTGCCACCGGTGCAGTGACCCCATGTTGATGAAAGCAAGACTGTTGTTTGATGGTGAGCTTACATTTGTTTCAAGCCTATGCTGACCTCGTGCTGACGTGAAATTGGGCAGGTACATCAAAGTGTGGGTACTGGCTCTGACATGATCAATGATTGTGGTGTTTTGTCATGATTAGGTTGGTGGCATCAATCATAACAGATTCATTTCATTGGGTCATATGCATGTACTCGTAGCAGTCATTGTGGTTTGCAAAGTCCTTTCCCTCCCTTTACATCTCCAAAGCCCCCCAGTGTCGGAACACGCACCTCCACCTCCATTCACGTACATTGCCTGCAGGTCGAAAAAATGGAAGAACCAACCGACATAGGAACACAAGATGGTACATCGTAGGCTGAACCACAAGAGGCGGGTAGAGATATCTAGTGAACCACCATGAATGATCATAATTGCACACCTCAACTATGGTGTCTATTGGCTAGGTAATATTTATCTCACAACGAAACAACAGTCGTGGATAAAGCCACTTGACAGGGTGTGGAGAATTCATCAGATGTCAAACATGGAGGCTTCAGCTACTCAAGATATGGACACGGGAAATGCAACATGTTTCAGCCACCACTATAGGTTGGTCTGTGAAGAAAAGGAGGCATGGGTCCCAGCTAGCCATCCCAATAGCAACCCAAATGATTGGGGTTGCTTGGGAAAAAGCTAAGAATATGCAGAGAGCCAATGACTCAAATTAATACAGCCAGTTTCAACATAGAGCCAAGAGCCATGCTACTCACTGTTGGAGTGCGCACGTCTGCGTGTGCGTGTGGATGTGATGAGTCAACAACGATGAGGTTTAGTTGGCCCTGTGAATGTGAACCAAAACAACACTCTTGACATCTCTCGACATCAGCGCCAAATGCCCCCGAACAAGGGAAATTGAGAAACGTCATGAGCTCAGGGTCTAGGGATAGAGAAATCAGTTTATGAAATCGGGTACCATATGGCAACACACTCACAAACCTGTAATACACTAGGACCACGGGGAGCACGGCAGTTGATCAACCGCAAAAAGGATGCTAGTAGATGCTAGTGGCAGGAAAATCTAAGGGGAGTTGTTGAGTCCCCCTGTTTAAATTCAAAATCAAATGATCCTGTGACTTTGCAATCAGTTTCCCAGATCCAAAATCCAAAACCGTACTGAGACATACCGGCAACCCTGATACCAGCCTGGTCGTTCCCTTCCATCATGGCGCCAGGAAATGCACCTGAAAACACCCGGCGCACGCGTTCATGCATCTACATAAAGCGTGGACGATGTACAATTTAGATTTTAGTGAACAAAGTACGTGCAAATAAAAGAGTAAAAACATTGTATGTACATTTATTTGCATACTTACATAGTTGCACATGATTGTATCCCGTCGGTATGCTAAAATTTAGATAAATGATGATAAATGTGGAATATAAGGATGCAATGCTGTATACAACATTGTTCATGAACTCAGCACATATACATGTATATTTGTACATGCATCAACGCCTCTATGTAGATTTAAATATGTACTGTATACATATACGCATATATATATATATACAAACACAAATAAATACACACATGCATGTATTGCACCTGGACTCTACTGGGGTCTTCAATTTCCTAGCTAATACGCAACAAGCTTCTGGGTGAGATTGACTTTGATCTATGATGTGCTCCCAAAGGTTGAGGGAACGTATGCAGAATATGCAGACAAAGGGCTGACACGAAACATCTTGAAACTAGCTATTACAGCTCGACCGTTTTGCCTTGTTGAAGGAATCTGCCTTGCAAAACACCGGCCATAAAGATTGACTGTTTTGATACTGATGTGCAGGTACATACATCTAATGGCTGCAAAACATTTTATCTATGGAGGGAGAGAACACTATGCATCCAAGTAGCTAATACTGATATCTCCCAAATCTCAAATCCATGGTAGGATGATTCATGCACACTTGAATACTTTAATTCTAAGTTAGGTGGTTGTCAGAAAATACGCAGAATATCTCAGAATACTAGACTACATAACTGCATGGAAAAGTATGCACCTTCTGTAAGCCTTTCCCGCAAGTCAAACGGCACTCATGATCACTCACGGCGAGTATACCAAACTTATGGCGGTGGTAATGGTGGTAATAGCCATGAAGGTATTCAATTTTTTCCAAAGAAATCTCAATCATCTGACAATAAATTCCTTTTGCCACCGGTGCAGTGACCCCATGTTGATGAAAGCAAGACTGTTGTTTGATGGTGAGCTTACATTTGTTTCAAGCCTATGCTGACCTCGTGCTGACGTGAAATTGGGCAGGTACATCAAAGTGTGGGTACTGGCTCTGACATGATCAATGATTGTGGTGTTTTGTCATGATTAGGTTGGTGGCATCAATCATAACAGATTCATTTCATTGGGTCATATGCATGTACTCGTAGCAGTCATTGTGGTTTGCAAAGTCCTTTCCCTCCCTTTACATCTCCAAAGCCCCCCAGTGTCGGAACACGCACCTCCACCTCCATTCACGTACATTGCCTGCAGGTCGAAAAAATGGAAGAACCAACCGACATAGGAACACAAGATGGTACATCGTAGGCTGAACCACAAGAGGCGGGTAGAGATATCTAGTGAACCACCATGAATGATCATAATTGCACACCTCAACTATGGTGTTTATTGGCTAGGTAATATTTATCTCACAACGAAACAACAGTCGTGGATAAAGCCACTTGACAGGGTGTGGAGAATTCATCAGATGTCAAACATGGAGGCTTCAGCTACTCAAGATATGGACACGGGAAATGCAACATGTTTCAGCCACCACTATAGGTTGGTCTGTGAAGAAAAGGAGGCATGGGTCCCAGCTAGCCATCCCAATAGCAACCCAAATGATTGGGGTTGCTTGGGAAAAAGCTAAGAATATGCAGAGAGCCAATGACTCAAATTAATACAGCCAGTTTCAACATAGAGCCAAGAGCCATGCTACTCACTGTTGGAGTGCGCACGTCTGCGTGTGCGTGTGGATGTGATGAGTCAACAACGATGAGGTTTAGTTGGCCCTGTGAATGTGAACCAAAACAACACTCTTGACATCTCTCGACATCAGCGCCAAATGCCCCCGAACAAGGGAAATTGAGAAACGTCATGAGCTCAGGGTCTAGGGATAGAGAAATCAGTTTATGAAATCGGGTACCATATGGCAACACACTCACAAACCTGTAATACACTAGGACCACGGGGAGCACGGCAGTTGATCAACCGCAAAAAGGATGCTAGTAGATGCTAGTGGCCGGAAAATCTAAGGGGAGTTGTTGAGTCCCCCTGTTTAAATTCAAAATCAAATGAACCTGTGACTTTGCAATCAGTTTCCCAGATCCAAAATCCAATACGTACAGAATGTGAACATGACATAACATGACACTCTTGAAACAACCCCACCCGTTTGTCCATAAACAATGTACCCTCCGAATGGGTTGGTTGAATTCTTCATGATCCTTTCGACATGGCTGGGGTAGAACCATTCTGAGACATGCCGGTGCCCCTGGTACCAGCCTGGTTCACAGCGCCAGGAAATGCTCCTGAAAATCACGTGGCGCGGAAGCAAGGGTCTTGTGCCTCAATCAACTAGCGCGCTTTCGAGAATCTACGTACACGTCCACATGCAAATATGTCTGCACATCTGTATGTATATTTGTATGTATGTAAATACATATATAAACAATCTGAATCTAATTTGACCGGACGAAATACGTGTAAGTAAAAGTACGAGGAAACATGTATGCTTATCATATTAGTTGGTATGCTAAAAAGTAGATGCATGTGGAAAAATGCATGTGCAAACCTGTATACCGTCTACAGTATGTACAAATGTACAAATGTCTACATACATGTAGTACATATACATGTATATGTACGCGTATCAGCCCCAATTTGTACATTTAAGTAAACAATATACGTACGTGCATGTAGGTGCAATAGATATACAGCTTGCATGCTCTGAGTATGTATCAAGGCAGGATCTTTTGGTTGCATGCACTCACTCGATACTCTCTGCTGAGAAAATTCACGTTCCCTACAGCTTCCCCATGAACCGTTCATGGGAAATGGTCAACAGCAACTCCAGCTGTGAAGAAAGAACATAGAAGGCTGCTTGAAAGAATGAGAATCCTAAAAAATCAACCAAAAAAAGCAACAGGGACCATTTTTGGGGCTTATTGCACCTGGACTCTACTGGGGTCTTCAATTTCCTAGCTAATACGCAACAAGCTTCTGGGTGAGATTGACTTCGATCTATGATGTGCTCCCAAAGGTTAAGGGAACTTATGCAGAATATGTATACAGACTGCTTACACGAAAAATCTTGAAACTAGCTATTACAGCTCGACCGTTTTGCTTTGTTCAAGAAATCTGTCTTGCAAAACACCGGCCATTAAGATTGAACATGTTGATACTATGACATACATCTGCTAGTCTATATACATAAATATATATATAGAGAGAGAACACTATGCATTCAAGTAACTTATACTGGTATCTCGCAAATCTCAAATCCATAGTAGGATGATTCATGCACACCTGAATGCTTTAATTTAAAGGTAGGTGTTTGTCAGAAAATACCCTGAATATCCCAGAATACTCATTAGATTGCATAGCGAAGCATTTCCAACGGCATGGAAAAGTATGCACCTTATGTAGGCCTTTCCCGCAAGTCAAACAGCATTCATGGTGAGCATCACCAAAACTATGACGGTGGTGATGGCCATGACGGTATTCGAGTTTTGCCAAAGAAATCACAATCATCTGACAATGATTTTTTTTGGCCATCGGGTGCAGTGACCGATGCCTGTGAAACCATTGTTTGATGATGAGCTTACATTTGTTTGAAAGCCTAACTGACATCGTGCTGACGTGAAATTGGGCAGGTAGATCAGAGTGCTTGTACCAGTTCTGACATGATCCATGATTGTGGTGTTTTGTCATGATTAGGTTGGTTGCATCAATCATAACTTATTCATTTCAGTGGGTCATATCAACGTACTCATGGCAGTCATTCTTCGTTTAGTTTACATGCTCCTTTCCCTCCCTTTACATCTCCAAAGCCCCCCAGTGTCGGAACAGGCACCTCCACCTCCATTCACGTACATTCCCTGCAGGTCGAAGGTAGGAACTAGGAACACAACATGGTAAATTGTAGGACAAACCGCAGGAGTTGGGTAGAGATGTCTAGTGAACCACCCTGAAGAATCATAATTGAGGTGTGTGTGTGTGTGTAACTATAGTGTTTATTGGCTAGGTCTCCCACACTATAGATTTTACCACCGAACAACAGGCATGGATAAAGCCACTTGACAGGGTGTGGAGTGGAGAAATCATCAGTCAAAAACACACTTCGGCCAACATGTTTCAGCCACCATAGGTGGTTCTGTGAAGAAAAGGAGGTATCGGTCCCAGGTAGCTATCCCAATAAGCAACCCAAATGATTGGGGTTGCTTGGGAAGAAGCTATGAATATGCTGGGGGTCAGTTTCAACATCGAGCCAAGAGGCACGTCTGTGTGTGCGTGTGGGTGTGATGAGTCAACAACGATGAGGTTCAGTTGGCTCTGTGAATGTGAACCAAAACAACACTCTTGACATCTCTCGACATCAGCGCCAAATGCCCCCGAACAAGGGAAATGGAGAACCGCTACGAGCACAGGGTCTAGAGAAATCTGTTTATGAAATCGGATACCATATGGCTACACACTCACAAATCTGTAATACATTAGGACCACGGGGAACACAGCAGTTGATCAACCGCAAAAGGCAGCAAAATCTAAGGGGGGTTGTTGAGTCCCCCTGTCTAGACGAAAAATCAAATCATCCTGTGACTTTTCAATCAGTTTCCCAGATCCAAAATCCAATACGTACAGAATGTGAACAGGACATAACATGACAGTCGAGAAACAACCCCACCCGTTTGTCCATAAACAATGTACCCTCCTCATGGGTTGGTTGAATTCTTAATGATCCTTTGGACATGGCTAGGGTAGAACCATTCTGAGACATCCCGGTGCCAGTGCCTGGGCGTCCATGGTCGCACCAGGAAATGCTCCTGGAAAAAACACCCGCCGCGCGCGCACGTTCATGCATCTACACCAAGCGTGGACAGAGTATCTGGATTTGAGTGAACAAAGTACGTGCAAATACAAGAGTAAAAACATTATACTTACATGGTTGCACTTTATTGTATCCCGCCGGTATGCTAATCCAGATACACGTGGAATATACGGATACAATGCTGTATACAGCATGAACAATGCACATATACATGTATACGTATATATATGTACATATTAATATATTTGTACACATATCAACCCCCATGTCCAAATTTTCAATGTGTCTACATATACACATAATATATGTATATATATATATAAATCTTATGGACAGATTTATGCACGCACAATAGATGTATGGCTTACAGCTTACATGCCTTTACATGCCCTGAGTAAGGGCAGGATCTTTTGGTTGCATGCACTCACTCGATACTCTCTGCTGAGAAAATTCACCCTCCATGCAGCTTCCCCATGAACTGTTCGTGAGAAATGGTCAACAGCAACTCCAGCTGTGAAGAACATAGAAGGCTGCTTGGAAAGAACGAGAATCCTAGAAAATCAACCAAAAAAACGCAACAGGGACCATCTTTGGGGTTTATTGCACCTGGACTCTACTGGGGTCTTCAATTTCCTAGCTACCCAACAAGCTTCTGGGTGAGATTGACTTGGATCTTTGATGTGCTCCCAAAGGTTAAGGAAACTTATGCAGAATATGTATACAGACTGCTTAAACGAAACATCTTGAAACTAGCTATTACAGCTCGACCGTTTTGCCTTGTTCAAGGAATCTGTCTTGCAAAACACCAGCCACTAAGATTGACCATGTTGATACTGATGTGTACATACATCTGCTAGCTGCAATACATTCTATATATATATATAGAGAGAGAGAGAGAGAACATTATGCATTCAAGTAACTTATACTGGTATCTCGCAAATCTCAAATCCATAGTAGGATGATTCATGCACACCTGAATGCTTTAATTTAAAGGTAGGTGTTTGTCAGAAAATACCCTGAATATCCCAGAATACTCATTAGATTGCATAGCGAAGCATTTCCAACGGCATGGAAAAGTATGCACCTTATGTAGGCCTTTCCCATAAGTCAAACAGCATTCATGGTGAGTATCACCAAAACTATGACGGCGGTGATGGCCATGAAGGTATTCGAATTTTGCCAAATAAATTACAATCATCGGACAATGAATTCCTTTGGCCACGGGGTGCAGTGACCCTATCTTCATGCCTGTGAAACCATGGTTTGATGATGAGCTTACATTTGTTTGAAAGCCTATACTGACCTCGTGCTGACGTGAAATTGGGCAGGTAGATCAGAGTGTTTGTACCAGTTCTGACATGATCCATGATTGTCGTGTCTTGACATGATTAGGTTGGTTGCATCTATCACTACTTATTTGTTTCAGTGGGTCATATAGCAGTCACTATGGTTTAGTTTACATGCTCAGTTCCTTACCTTCTTCCTTGCATCTCCAAACCTCCCCCAGTGTCGGACCACGCACCTGCAACTGCGTTCACATACATTGCCTGCAGGGCAAACGGAAATGGAAGACCCAACCAATGTAGGCACGGAAGAACCAACCAACTTAGGAACACAATATGGTACAGTAAATCGATGTAAATTGTAGGAAAGAACACAAGAGTTGGGTAGAGGTATCTCGTGAACCTCTGTGAATGATCATAGTTGCACTGTTGCACACCTCAAGTGTCATGTTTATTGGCAAGGTCTCAGACGCTATTGATCTTACAACGAAACAACCATCATTGGTAGAGCCACTTGAAAGGGTCTGGATAGAAACATCAGTCAAACATAGAGGCTTCAGCAACAAAGACCCACAATACAAGCCTGTATGAAAGTTGACCCTCTAGTTTTGCTTGATGAGGGAAGCTCTGTTGCAGCTGATTGCCTAAACACTATCCCTTGAACACCGATGCACTGACTGCCAGTTGCGTGACCCTTGATGACACCTGCTATCCATGCTAACCACAGCATAAACCACCATAAACCAATGGCTCACTGCGTCTCAAATGACACCTGCCTAAGCAAACAAAAGCTGCTGGAGAATTCAGAGCTGTGAAATGAACGGAGTAATTGAAGGCGATCACAACCCTTAGCCACGCAAATTGTCAACACCTCAACCCGAAAGCTTTTGAGTCAGGGTGTCTGCAATCAGTCAGTAACAATCAGCTTAATTAATCTGGGTGTGTGCATATCTTGTCGTACCCTATGGACAGCCACCCAAAGAAAATGGATTGGTTTCGATAACGTTTCCAAAACTGTGATGATATGTGCAATATAAAGCACAGTGTTTGTTTTTATCTGCCTTTTCCATGTGTACATGGATACCTCTTTATACCTATTTACCATGAACATACACAATAGACACGTATAAAACATTACAAAACTTGAAATCAGTTGGAATTTGTTTGAATCATCTTTCGAAGGCCAGCGAAGCAGCTCCAGCACTGCAGGTGGGGAGCTTGTGCTGAAGGCAACAGTGAACAAAGAGTTATACAAGCTGTTTGATCTGTCTTGCCCTCCGGACATTCGCAACTACGCAACAGTTGTTTACTTACTCTGCATTCGTCGTGGCTCAATTCTGCGATGAGTTGAAACACGATCAAGTCACAGAGAAATGATGTCAGACTCATCTTCTCTCGCTCTTCTCTTCTGAGGACGGCCAGGCGATTTGCCTTTGGGAACTTCCAGGCGGAAGAACTGTGGTAACAAGGGCAACGAGTTGGTTGGAATTATGCGGGGTTACCACAAGTTTTCTGGTCGAAGCTTGTGCAAAGTCATTTTGGCCCAAATTGCCTTTTGGCTTGAAAGCCATGTGGTCGTGGAACATGGGGAAATGCCTTTGTGCAATTTGATAGCTTGGTGTTGCAGAATCGCTTCGGGTTCTTGCTGTAACACCTCCATTGTGTTAAAGTTTCCAGTGCAAATGTTAGTTTTGGTTTGAAAGGGCAAGATTTTTTTCGAGATGGTTGGTGTTGAAGCTGCATCATTGGAAACTTTATTGGTTGAGATGGACTTGGGATTGAGGCTTGGCTTCGTGTAGGAGCAGTTGGGGAGAAAGCCCTTGAAGCATCAGATCAAACTTTGGTCATCAACCATAGTTTCATGATCCCTACATAAAAGGTGTCCAACATTGTCCAAGTAGGTCGTTGTTGTTGGTTCGGAATGACAATATATGAGGGTTTAAAAGAAAACAACAACAACAACAACAACAACAACAACAACAACAACAACAACAACAAAAAAAAAAAAAAACACTAATCTGAGATTGCCACGGATTGCCCATGATGTTCCCCCAGCTCCCTGGCTTAGTATCCCTCATCATTTGGCGGCTGAGCTCGCAGATTGCCCACTGCCCGGGCGGTGCCTGTACCTGCTCCACGGGGACACCCACCACAAGGAAGTTTGGAAGACCTGGCAGAGAATATGGATCAACTCTCCAGTGGCACATAAATGGTGTTCATAACAGGTGGTTCTTTGTGGTAAAAAAAAAGGTTAAAAATGGATAATAGGTGTTGTCATGGTGATTCTGGCATGTCAACTATTACCCATCAACAATGGTTATTGTCCAACAACAATTGGCACAAGAAAGATAGTATTGTTGATAGTAGATCTTGATAGTATGTCAATATCAACCAACAACAATAGCTAGCTAATGGATAATGATAGGGGAAAATAAGTCGCAATGAAGGGGGATATACCAGCTATATACGGCAAGCTGGGTCAATCGTAACCAACCGATTTCATGGGGGATAAGTGCACCAACAAATTCATAGGGAAAACAATAGTAAATGATGGGGGTACAGGGTGTTTATTCATGTTGATAGTTGATGTGTCGATGATACACGATGGTGATTGTTAATGTTTGGAGATGATATGTTGATTATACATGTTTCTATGTTTGCATTTGATATCCAGTGTTGATATATATATATATATAATATATATATATATATAAATATGTTGATAGTGTGTTCATAAATGTGGTGATGAAATATGTTTACTACCATATGCCCAGCATACATGCCTATGTTTGTGAAATATGTGCATGGGCGCTGCATGTTTGTCTCATTGTACGCACAAAATTCATGTATGAATGCAATTGATGTATCAAATATGTATCAGCTTCAGCCACCACTCAATTAACCCAATACCACTCAATGTAGTCACGATCCAACCCAACACGACAAGAAAACTGCTAGACCGCGCCTTGCGATATTCAGTTTTCACAACTGTAGAACTGAAGAAAATATTACCTAATTGGCAATTGTGTCTCTGGTAGCTTTCTCGGAAGAAAAGACAGAGGTACAAGAATACTTCTGCAGTTCGTCCATGACGGTACCGCTTCGATATTAGCTGCTCTGTGTCAGGGACTGTTGCAGGAGTGGGAGCATTGAACACATAACAACAACCAAGAAGTCTAACAATCGCAGCCTGGATCATCAAAATTCTGACCGTCAAGATATGTCAATACCTAATTCGAGTCTCCGAAAAGCATTAACAAATACAAACCCTGATGAAGATGCAACGAGAAGTACAGTACAAGCAACTTCGCAGAATAATCACGCCTGGCCAGTATATGCCAATATACTCAGCAACTGGTTTTCCAGAGAACCCTTTCCTTGATTCCCTTGCAGTATCCTGTCACCTGTGGAACCTCCAAGTGTTTCATGTGCTTAGGGGCACAGAAAAACACTTCTAATGCAATCCTCGATGTATCATGGCGTTTAAATACATCAATCAATCATCCTGTAGGTCCATTCAAACCTTAATCCAAACTGCATTGAATCGCTACATGCAATGTGATAAGACATGTAATGATATCATGCAATAAATTCAATACAGTACAATGCCATGAAGATAAATGGAAATGTTGCATAAAATATCTTGCAACGGAGTACAACATAGCAAACACACAATTAAAACAGAAAACATAAACATGTAGCACCTTTTGCGGTGCCTTATATGATCCAATGGTCTGCAGGAAATTAACATGGACCGTCCCAGATCGGGCCAAAAATAAACTCCCTCCTAGCATACCCTCTTGGTAGGATGTATCTTAATTTCAATATATTTCAATATGTTATTTGATGCGACGCCACGTGTCACACCTTGAAATATAGTAAAGTGTAATATGTGCAAATACCCAACAAAAAAGGTGAATCCGCAAATCTATGAATATGCATGTACTATTAGTTCATATTGTAGTAGTGTTTGATGCTCGGTGGCTGCCTGGAATCGAAAAATCAAATTTATATTCATTGATTTAAACGATTTGGATCGGTTTGGTGCTGTCAAAATACATGTTTGTTTCCGGAACCCGGCAATCACCGCCATCAAGCGCGCCTCCCTGAACAACGCCAACCATTTGCATGTTCGCGTTCATCCTCCCAACTGGCAGATGGATGCTGTGATTTCACAATTGTAAGCAACCAGAGGGACCCCCAGGGCAACCCGAGTAAGAACCAACGTTTTGATGACCAAAGAAGGAACGTAGGGATTGCAAACGAACATATTGCGGTGTCTGGTTAATGCTTCGGCCCCTACATACGGATGCACCAGTCACAATTCGCATTGTGGAAATTGCACCAAAGATCAACGCAAATTACATGCTAATTGAAGGAACGACGTCGCCACCGCCCTCCTGGCCTCTCAGCTTTTGCCTCTAAAAACCAAACAAAGACTCAAGGTTCGCTCTTGAGCCGAAAATGTTTGGCACAGCGTGGAGTCATGCAGTTCATGGATTTTTGGATTTTCCATTTTTTTCCCTCCAGACATCTAGCTTGGTAGTTGTGGTCTAGATTTCATTACATACATTCTAAAATTCTAACATCTGCAGAGTTTTCCGCTGCCCCGACAGCAATGACACTCCCTGGTCGGGCCCCCCCAGCACATCAGCTGATTCGCGAATGCGGATCTTCGTCAAGGCCCCACACTTCAGGGGCTCAAGCAAATGTGAATTAAAATGCACATGTCCATTTACATGTGCAAACGCATAAATATATATATATATACACATTGCTAAATACATACATGCATCCACATTTGTATGTGCTTGTGCGTGTGCGTGAACATGTGAACACCTCATTTTTTCATATTTGTCAATATTCAAAAACTTTGTTTTGTGTACAGTATATGTGCTTGAATTTGTGTAAAGATAAATGTTTTTATGTCTATATATATATATATATTTATATATATGCACGTGTCTTTTACCGATATACATGCATACACATTTATGCAAGCGTATATGTCAAATGTGTTTGGCAATAAGTGTTCGAAATAACATAGATGGTTATGGTTTCGAACCTTGCACGAATGGTGAACATCCCAAACATCCAGAACAATGCCCTTGTACAACGTTGCATGTTCGGAAATTTGCCAACGCATGGTGCGAGGATAATCATGTGGTGCGGCATCTGGGTGCTGCGGATACTTCAATCACCATCACTACACCATGCAAATCGAAGATTTTCGATAGGGGTTGCTCCCGGGATTCGAAGTGTCGGTCGCCCATGGCCGCCAGCACCTGGAAAAAAACGTATGTATACATAGGTGCTGGCTTTTTGTTCTAAAAAGCGAAATATTGGATGATTTGGGGGTACCCCCATGTTGAGACACTACCAACCCAAGCAACATGTGAAAATATTCAACTTCGAGTGATCCCCACCGCGAGATGTTAGCCTGACATGTTTTCTGACATTATTTCTCCCATTGCATCTGGCATATCTTCTCGTGCTGTGCCTCCATCTCTTTTCACATATCTCCTGACATTCAATCCTGCATTGTATACGGCACATCTGCTGCTATTCTACAGAGATTTGTCTCATGCATTTATTCCCCAGATTGTATCTGGCATGTTTCTGGAGTTCTATTGAACGGTTTGTCTACTGTAGCATTTCTTCTGGCTGTCCTTTTCACATTGTATCTGGCAAGTCTTCTGGTGCTCAATGTGACAAATATTCTGGCATGTCTTGCGGCATGTCTTCACACGTTTTTTTGACGCCGTCTCTGGCATGTTTTTTGCTGCCCTATATACCAGATTTCCTTGCAAGTTGATGGCAGGTTGTTGGCAAGTTGCTGGAAGGTGATAACAAACTGGTGAAAATTTGATGCCAAGTTTATGCTGCCTAGCTGTTGGCAAACGGAAATTATGTCCATGTCACATTGTTGTAATATGGTGGCAAGTTTTTGACCAGCCGATGTCAAGCTGATGACAAAGTGATGACAAGTTGTTGGCAAGTTGACCGTAAGTTGTTGGCAAATTGACCGTAAGTTGTTGACAAGTAGCTGACAAGCTGCTGTCAAGTCAATGTCAGGTTGTTGGCAAGTTGCTGGCAATTTGTTTCTGTTGACAGACCGACGCCAACCTGATGACAGATTGAATCTGATGACAAGTTGTTGACACACCGGTCTCAAACAGGTGAGAACTTGATGCCATATTGACGACAAGCTGCTGACAAGCTGATGTCGAGTTGAGGCCAAATTCGTGTCCAGCTGGTCAAAAGCTGATGTGAAGCAGATGTCAAGTTTTCCTTCCAGTGGTTGCAAATTTGTTGACAAGCTGTTGACAAGCTGATTGCAAGCGAGCGTCAAGTTACTGACTAGTTTTTAGCGGGGTTGTTGGCAAGCCGACACCAAGCCGACGACAAGTTGATGACAAGTAGCTGACAAGCCGGCGCCAACATGATGGGAAACTTCTGGGCCATTTGATGGCAATTTGTCAAATTAACGCGTATTATTGCTGCATGGTCATGTACCAGCGCGATACTAACGCGATTGCTTGTTGTGCTTTGGTATATTTGCACTATTTGATTGCCTGTCAGCGGCGCAATAATAACGTGTATTAGCGCTGTGTTTGCCTGTCTTGGCAGGATACACAGCAAATCTCTGAAAATATATCTAAACAATTTTGAATGCCTCGGGGGGTTATGTTTGCATGTGTTGGCGCTGCGTTACCATGCCTTAGCGCTGCATTAGCGTGCGCTAGCTTTGCGTTAACGTGTCGATAAAATTGCATTATCGTGCATTAGCGTTTCTTCATCACCATGCAATAGGGGCGTATTAACATGTATTACCTTTGCATGAGCGCGCATTAGCCTTGTACTAGCGTGTCTTCGCGTTGTATTGCCGTGCGTTGGGGTTGTATCAACGCGAGATAGCGCTGTGCTAGCGGTGTATCTTGTTTGAAGGAAAAGAGAAAATGTTTGGTAAAGCATTTTTAACAGCTTCATGGAAAATTTCAGAAAATTTTCGCAAAATTTTGGTAGGAAAACCTTGGCGGCAAATATTTACAAATAGTTGAGGTCCGGGAGGTGGCACGGGAGGTGGGGGTTAAATCTAACAGCCCTCACCTGACGAATATAAAGAAAAACCGAACTCCATGTCCACCCGCAAGCACCCGGCCAACAACATGTCCCTGTGCTTCGGCCCGTGAACTAATTGCAAAAAGCTGATCAACAGCAATGGCTTCCCTATCTAGACCCAATGAGCTTTCACTGTGAAAACATCTTCAAATGTTTCAAAGCCTCATGCCCGCATCAGCAAGCATGCTCCCAAACTAGCCAAGAAAGATGAGGCCCCACGCCAGCCACGAAGGCGCCTCGTAACAAGTCAGCCGGCTTGATTTCGCAGCACAGCTATGCCCATCATCCTAATGCCCAAATGACAACTCCAGCTTGAGCTCGCAAAACCCGCAGGCACCTAGCAGGCAATGGACATCCATTTTTTTCCAACTCGCCTGCCGCTGTTTGCCCTCAAGGCCGATCTGCGCTGAGATGGACTGCTTCGTCTCGTGCGTGTCAGGGTCTTGTAGGGGTTGCAAGCTTGTGGTTTGCATGAAACGCTTTATTGCTCGCATATGCCGGCTACCTCGGTCGTGCATTTTTTTCTGATGAAAACAAAGCTTGAAGTGAAGGAAGCAACAGCCCCAATGTAGGCAAAACCAAATAACCAGCAGCGTTGGCTGCCAAGTCTGCGCCCCTACGTTTGCAGCACTTGAGGTTTCCCTGCCCCAGTCCATCTCAGCACAGACCGACTTGATTACCCCCCCGCCGGGTGGGAGACACGCCGCACTCGGATGGGACCCAAGAGCAGCACATACGTGCCCCGTCCTTGCTCACCTTCTTCGGTCAGTTCTGACATCCGAAAGTTAGATGTAGAAACTGTAGATTCTTTGTGTAGACCTCGCCCCTGATGTAGACCATGCCTGAATGGCCATGGTCTACTTCAGAGGCGAGGTTGTCTGACCTGAGCCCGGCAGGATTGAAGTGATCATTTCTGAGTTCGGAAGAAAGGTTGTCACATTCGTTCCCGCATTGCTCCAAACCAATTTATGGCCGAACACTTCTGGAAGATCTGCATGACAATGAAAATTAGCCAGTGGGTCGTACCAATTTCATGGTAGAAGTCTTTATGTTAACAAAACCATTGGACGCCCTCTGCAGCATCAATTGATCAGAAAAGCTTGCTTGCCTGAACGATATTTCATTCAAGCTGGGATTAGCCAAAAGCATCTATGTTGGATCCAGAACGGTGCTCACGACAAAAATCCCAACTAACGCCACCCATCATGGCTCCGTCTTCAATTGCTCTGCGCATCCGCGATTTCCCAACCAGCACCCCCAAAGGCTTTTTGGTAGCAGTCGGTGCTTGAACACAAGAACCAATCGCAGCGCTGCTGACAACTAACCCACACGACACGAACCAAACGTATGTTTCAAACAACGGGGGGATCGTCTTCATCAATTTTAATGACAATCAGACACTGTACCAGTTACTTGAGTGCCAAAAGACGAGCGGGGGCCAACAATGGTGAGGATGATGATGAAGATGAAGATGAAGATGAAGATGAAGATGATGATGATGATGAAGATGAAGATGAAGATGAAGATGAAGATGAAGATGAACATGAAGATGAAGATGAAGATGAAGATGATGATGGTGATGATGGTGATGATGATGATGATGAAGATGATGATGATGATGATGGTGATGATGATGATGGTGATGATGATGATGGTGATATCGATGATGATATCGATGATGATGGTGATGATGATATTGATGGTGATGGTGATGGTGATATTGATGGTGATGGTGATGAACATGGTGGTGTTGACGATGATGGCAGTAGTGATGATCCTGACCATGAGGAAGATGATGGTGATGGCGAGGACGATTTCCATGATTCCACCTCTGTATCTTATGAAGTGAAACTAACTCAACACCGGACAGGCGATCGCAAGCAGCTGCCAAGGCACTGGATCTGGATGGCTGAGTCGGCTGAGCTGCTCAGGTCCTCATGTGTTCGCAGCGGCGGAGGATCATCACGCGCAACATGAGGAAGCCTAACTAATACCAGGTGCCTTTTAAGACAAAGACATGAAGGAGCATACCGTCTGTGGTTCCAAATTGGGTATTTCATCTATGGATAATGCAGGTCATACGCCCCGCCGAACATCTCAACAATAATGTTGTAAACTCGTAAACAATGAATTATCTGGAAACTGATGTAACCTGTGAAAAATAAGGCTCGTAGCTGAGAGTTGGGTCTGCAAAACGAACAATGGAACTAGAAAACAGGCAACCATAACTCCAAACACATCACTGGTCTCCGCGGCATGTCGATCTGGCCTCCAAAAGATTGACACTTATTTGAATCCGGCGCTCTGAATCAATTAATATCGGTGGTGTCACCCAGATATCTGCCAATTTTCTATCATAGGTTTAGCTTTCCCTATGTGTGCAATGGTTGGACTCCTCACATTCTTTCACTGTTTCTGGTCACTGTTCATTCGGCTGATGCTGGGGGTTAAAAATACCGAAAAAGGCAATTGTGAAGCCATCCATCAACACTTTGGTAAGCTGAAAAGTGGACCTCCCATGCCTTCCCCGCCAAACAATCAAAGCTCTGTGGGTAGCTCAGGCACCTCAGGGCCACACCAGCCCAAGTCCAAGACAAGTCGCTGGTGCGCTGGGAACACTGGAGTCGCGACTGGCCTGGGCCATGGCCAGTTGCGTCCACTAGCCGCCAGTAACGGCCGCACTACCCTTACTTGCCATGTGTGTGTGTGTGTGTGGGTGGGTGTGCTTGTAGAAAGCTTGCAAACATTGAGATCACGCTGACCTCTGATTGATACAAGGGACCCTCGTTTTAAAAACCCGAAATGTAAGAAGTAAGCCGTCTGAATGGATTGCGGTATGAAACTCGGCCACAACATGTTTCCCTGCAAGCAATAATTGGTTGGACTTTCCTGGCAGAGTTTCCCTGCCCACATGATCATGTTTGGAAGCGTGGTTTGTCTCCACGTGTACGATGTCCAGAGCGGCACTTCAAGACTTGGTTTACAAGCCGTTTTACTAGCCAAACAAGCCATTTACCTACTAAAACATGTTAATTAGACCTTTAGTAGCCGTTTGTTGTTTGCTGTTGGCAATTAGATACCCGATGCCCTAATTATGTTCACCAATTTGGCGGTCCCTGGTAAGCACCACAACCTGTAGCAGCAACATAACAACCGGACAAAGCCACACACCACAACTACCTAGCCCCCAAAACTGCATTTCCGTCAATAAAGCCAAAGGAAAAGAATGGGCAGCTTAGCTTTACTGAGCTGGAGTGGTTATTCAGCACAATGTGCTTCATGAGGAACTGCACCACCTATCACAAGCGTATTGAAATGTTTCAAACCTGCATGTCTTGGCTACTACACCCTGAATCAAACTGGCAAAGCCTTTCACTGTTGCACGTCGATATTTCATGGCTGCTAGTGTGGAATCCCGGTTTCGCAGTCTCGCTGATGAAGACATTCACATTCTTACACTCAGTTCCACCGAGGACATCCGCTGCAGCATTTAACAAACGAAGAGACCCTATAGGTTCCAGAACCCCGTCCGAGAAAAACAAGTATGGGGAGATCCTCATCCAACTCGAGAAATGTTAGCGCAACAAATGGCCATGAACCAACGTTGATCACCATTGGCACCAGCATGATCCGTCCACGATGCCGTAGCCCCTGCAGCCAAGGAGCAGCTGCTGACTCATGGATTGAAGTTAGAAAACCTGAGATCACCTCGGTGTTGCAACTGCTGTTGATTGTACCGGCTGGAGTCTGCAGCGCCAATCAACCTGGCTATCCCGTACCTAGTCACCAATCATCGTGGTGAAAATGTACTAGAGAGACATATTTGGATTAATCATAAGGGTGGTGTTTTCTTGCCCTGCCGATTTCAAGCTTGCAGGCGAGCTAAAAAGTAATCATATCTAAGAACAAAGAACCACCACTCTTGATGCATGTTCTGCAGGACAAACGTCACAGAAGCTTGCGACTACATGCAGCTACACCTCCTGTCTTTGAAGTTATGGCCAGCCATTTGGCCTTGATCCAGATCGTTCAAGGTGATGGGGGCGCAAATCAAATACACTTCTCGACCGCAGGAGTTGGGTCAATACTGACTGGTGATAAACGCTATATGATTGTGGTTTACATGGTCATGGTGGATCAGGTAACCAATCGTAATCATGACTAATCAAAACTAATTATGCTTTACCATGGCTACTATCATTCTTAGTCAATGGTACTCATGATGGATGGTTATTCATGATGGTTGGCTAATCATGCTTAACAGTGGCTACTACTTCTTCATGATGGTAAATAAAACCCATCATCAAGGAGAGATCCAGTGCTGGTTTGCTAGCTGTTGGCTTGCAAGCCATCAGTGGAAGATCTGCTAAGCCCCCCGTTTGGCCATGGATCAACATGCTGGGTGTTGGCTATGGCCCATCCCCACATCGGATCCCAATTTGCCAGCCCAAATCGGAGATGGTTTACTATGGTTCGCTCATAGGAAACCATTACGTTATATGGGTCGCCAAAACATGTGCAACTACCCAGAGACAAATCAAACCCTATTTGCATAGGAAGCCATTGGGGGTGCTTTACTGATATGGGTGCCGATGCTCCATTCACGGCTTCGCAGTCTGACAGCCACTGATTCGTCATGCGGGGTCCTGGTGCCGCAGCCCCCACCGTGGCATTTGAAC
>VSDK01029185.1:228324-300233 GCA_009767595.1 Symbiodinium kawagutii | reverse complement strand
CACAACTGTGGCATTTGAACTATGGCGGCTTTTTGGTCTCGTAAGTGGGAGCTACCATACCCAATTAGTCTGTTCCTGGTATATCAGAATATATCGGTACATACTTGCTGGATCTTGTTGGTAAGCCAGTTGCCACTTGTCTATGTGCTTGCAAGGAACTGGCATGTTGGCTGCTAAGCCATTGGACTATAGTTAGTTTTATCTACCAGAAGCAGTACCCAACTTGGTACACCAGCTTGGCAGTGCAGTACACCACTGGATCTTTCAGCTCAGTTCCTTTGGATCTCCCCGGAAGGCTCACACCCTCATGCACCCACGCTGCCAAGCAGCTGGAGACGCCATTATGGCCTGCTTTTTCAAGTCTTTGGAAGCCTCGGTACATAGCTAAATCTGCAACGCCAACGGGTGGCATCCTATGGCATCCTCGTATGCTATTGGAGTTACTTGGAGAAGGTGCCACAAAATGCTGCGGAATATGTTGCCTAGGCAGGTTTGAGGTTTGCCTAGATTTCACAGAATTTTAGGCAAGACAGCCACTTGCGAAGGGTGAAAAGCGAAGGAACCCTTTTGAAAACCATTTGCTGGATGGAAAGCCCCATTCTCCTTGACTCAAGTAATATCAAGCAATAGCCGCTTATGCATGTCTACGGAAAATGCTGGTACGCACAGGTATGCAACAACTCATCCCAAAAGTCACTGTACTTCTCATGGCAGTTTTCTCATGGTGGCTAGAAACCCGAGAAGGTGCAACGATGTAAGAACTCCTACGTAAAAACTCCTATGTAAAAGTGCTAAGACACTCAAGAAATATGATGGAATACCAAAACATTCAAGGATGGACATCTGACTTCTGGAAATGCAAATCAAAAAGAATCCGTATTGCGCATTAATTCCATGTTATTGCTGTACTTAATAAACATCCACCAGAGTTACAGGAACAACCTCTGGTAACCTCATAGTGTCGAGGGGGTCCTTGAGAGCTACACCACAATCGGCTATGAGATGATGAGTCAAAACATGGGAGCTGTTCACATCCAACGACCAAACCGATCAGTGGAGCTGTTGGGATGAAGTACGCATTGTTGGGTATAGCCAATTATATTGTCATTCGGTATAGCCGACTATTATATACATGTATGGTATACTCGTTGTTGGTTGAGTGGGGTTGTGACCCAGATCCCAAGGTTGTACAAATATAAAAAAAAAACCACCCCCCCCATCCACAAATGCATCTGTGCCTGGGGGAATGTATGCATCTGATCTGACTCCAGTGCAACGGAATAAAATTCATATGGAATGCGTGTGCAGACATATGGTACAAAAATGAATCCGTATATATATATATTACATGTGCATACGTATCAACAAGTAACTGGAGAGGTCTGTAGATAGGACACAACAAAACCTTCAATTTGCCAAACTGGCTTTTACAAAATAGCTACATCTAATCAATCATATTGATATAAATATACATATATATATTATTTAAATTATTTATATACATATATATATATGTATATCTTTCTGTCTCTATCAATAAATAAAAATATATATATATATATCGTCATATTTGTCATCCCTATCTCAAAGGGGTATGTCCCTGTGAACGGATTTGCAGAAGTCAGAATCGCCAAGATCTATCCTGCAGGCCTAGCCAAGCTCATAAGATTGAATCCAGTGGACCTTTCGTATCGGAACCGGAGCTGCCTGAATGAGCAGAATGTTCAAAGGTACAGTACAAACCGACATACGTAAGCTATGTGTGCATAGCAGCGTATCTATGTGTCAAACATACTCACAAATGCACATGACACGTGTGAATGAAGCTATGCGAAGAAATGCAACATGAACAAGTGCATCTTCCCATGTGACTGCATCAAATCTGCATCAACGTGAGGAATGAAATGAAATACATCTATGGACATTTCAGGATGTATGCAGGTTGACATGCTTGTCTGTATGTTGTGTGCTCATCGCCGCATATCTATGTATCTATACATGTATACATTTTGCACGCCTGTAGTACTTTACACGGAGTGCTAGTGCATACATGCGTTTTCGTGCCTGCAGGTGTGCAACTATAAATCAATACATGATATGTACACTTGACTACATGAAATGGCCCTGCATGACGTTCACTGACACCCGATATAATGTGATGTAGTGCAACGCATCCATTCGAATTGTAGCTTGTGTCATAGATCTTCCGTGGTCTTCACATGATAGGTCCTTAGAATCCCCAACAAGCAACTCTGGTGGAACCATGACCACTCGACAAAACTGATCAACCAACAGTTTTGGAAAGTGCTCACAGTCCAACGCACCGCCAATTTCTTGATCCAGCCAAGCGACGACAGTCCAGGTACATCACCAAGCCGGATCACTACCAGAACCTGTGCCGGGGTGTTGTATGATTGTGCAAGGATGTGCAGTGTGCATGTTGATGTGCATGTATATATTCACATGTATGCACCTGTGTATCTATTTCAGCCTGCAAATTTGTAGTATAGGTACGTCCTGCGCGCGATCCACATATTGCAAAGGAATAGAGTCACTATATCGTGGTTTTCCCAGAAATAGTTTACCTTCAACCTTCAACTTGATGAATAACCTACTAAATCAATGATCGTGTTGAATGGTTGGTGGGTGGCTTTTTTTCGGAGAACACCATACTGACGCATGTATGCTACATGTACATATCCGTGCATGATATGTATACATATATATATATATATATGTTTCTTGTATCTAAGAATATGTAAGAGTGTAAAACTGGTTGGTGGTTTAAACCCCATAAAAAAAATCAACCAACCATTTGTTAATAAGTAGATTTGGGAAAATATAAAATGTTTGAAACTACCGGCCGCGGCCAGATAAGAATTTAATCATATATCGATACAACATGTACATACATGCATGTATTGTTCACCAGTTAACCTCTGCCATTTTGCTGGTGTCCTACTGAAGGGTAGAGCAATACCCAGAAATTTCAGGAACCGCAACCTATTCTTAAGCATGAATCAACCTTAGAAATGTCATTGATGTATCTTCATGACAGGATGAACGCATAATAATAGAGAAATAGCATCAAGACCCGCCATTTTGCCAAGTGGCTAAGTTACAACCAGTTCCCATTCAACTCCTTGCCCCTTGGGTGCTCATAACCCCAGCGGACCAAGGCGTCCGAAGACGGATGGTGAATCACACACTGCTTCTGGTTCAGCTGACGGTGGTCTATCAAGATGGATCTGCCATTAGATCTGAAAGCTATGTGTAATCGTGGTTCGTTCAGTGGGGTACCCACGGGGATCAAGGAGTTGATGGTATTTAGGGATGGATGTAGTGTACCTATGTGTGCCGTTCAATGAAACATGCCAGCATGGCATGTGGCGCACTAAAGACTGAAATGCTGGTCTGATGACTTGTTTGTCATGGATATCAATGGTTTGCTACCTCCGACCCACATCCTCTAAGGGCGAAAGCCGTCTCACATCCAGACTTGAGCACATATTCAGGTTTGGACATCCCGAATATAATGTATTGTAACGAAATGTAAAGCAATGCAATGCAATGCAAGGAAATGTAATGTAATTACTGTATTCAATGTAATGTATTAAGTGTCATGTATGTGATTCAATGCATGTACGTATGTATCTAAGTTCTCTATCTATGTTTCCCAATCATAGGTCCTACAAGGAATTTCCTACGAACCAGTTGGATCCAGCTGGAGCATGATCAGCTACCAAGCTGGCCTTCGAAATCACCCAGCCGAGGATTCTTTTGTCCGCTGAGTATGGACTTTTTCAGTATGAGGAGAACAGGAGAAAAACATCAACAACTCGGATAATTTCACTGACAAACTGAGCCAATGTGTTCTTAGGGACACTGAACATCACTGAACTGAGAAAAACAAACATGGAACTAAGATGACATCTTGGGGCTTCTATCCAAGCCTGGGAATGGTAGATCTACCGGTTGATAGACATAGGGACATATGGTTTGGTTTACCAACCAGCCTGGGTATCACGTCGTAAACATGATCCTATCGCACGGTCTGGGATATCCATCATCTACGAACACCACTCGTATCGCTTACATCCCTGGTTTTTGTTCAGGCCAAGTGGCTCATAGACTTCGCCCGTCTTCAAATCTTCGATCTCGCGGTAGTATTCAAACACGAATTCATCCTGGGAATCTCAAGGATCGCTGCCCCTCCAGGTGAAGCTGAGCGAAATGTTCGCCCTTTCCCAGGCTTGTGCATGCTACTTAGATCCGAGTTCATGGGCTAGACATGGCTAAACCCAAGTCTCATCTAACGCGGACTGAACCAGGTGTCGATACTTGGCTTGTGATTGATAAAAGCATGGGATGGATGCGCGCTCAGCCCTACAATCTGGAAGCACAGAACATGTTTCCAACACTTTCCGTGTCAAGAAATATCAACACAACCTCGTTGCGGGAGACCAACAACAACCATGCTTTTCAGAACCAACAAGCTCAAGAAGAACAAACTCAAGAACACGCTGCCCAGGTACATTCGTGTCAATCTCTCGAAGTCTTCCTTTCGCAATTCTCTCATGTCTGCAAATGGTCAGCAGAATTCCCCTTCGCCGCGACTCCGGAAACGCCCGCGGCTTCGGTGGTGCTGGTGGCGCAGCGGAAACCGTCTCCGTGTCCTCTGGAAAATGCGGCACCGGTGGGGCCTGAGGAGCGAAAAGGGCATGAACCGTCGCATGGTTTCAGGTTGGTTTGTTAATTCACATGGCTTTCTATAGTCGTTAATCGCGGTTAATGTTGGTTCTAGTGGTTCATCAACGGTCAGTGATCGTTAAATTATGGTTGATGGCTGGCTAATTGATGGTTGTGACTGAAATGGTTGATTGATGACTAGTTGATCATGAATTAATGGTGTGTTCATGGCTGATAATTGTTGATTCATAGTTGATGATGTCTTATCATGATTACAAATAATGGGCTACCATGGGTTGATGCAATGCATGCAGAACAAAAAGAAACGATCGATAGATAGATGGCAAATGGATAAATAGAGAGACATTGTAGATAAATGGAAACGTTGATAGATAGGTGGACAAAAAGATACTGTAGCGGATAGATGGGTTGATCGATACATCAGTAACAATTAAATACGAAACGAAACAGACTCAATTCTGGACTTGATGTATTTAACGATTGGTATAGTGGTTTGTTGGTTGTTTCATTCATTGATTGAATAAATACATCGTAATTAATTAAGCATTATGACAATCTCACCCAGGGAAGTCAATGGCACATCGATTAGAATGGCTGAATTGAGTAACATCCGAGACCAGGAATGGGCTTGCATCATTGAGATCGGTATAACTCTGAAGGTAATTATGATTTTCTAAAAAACAATAGTTGCCAAAGCGTGTTATCAAGCTTGCTGAAATCGTCCAATGTTATCAAATCGTTATTCATCTCTTTTGATCACAGCTATGACAACGGCAATGGTTGCAATTCTATGTTATCAAATCATGCTTTTCCAACGTACTATCACTGCCAATATTATTCAATCATGGCCAAAAGTCATTACTCTTGCATCAAAAACATGGTGTCAACCGCAGCAACAGCAAGCTGCGCAAGACCAATGATAGCCGGAACCCTGAAATTTCAGCGTACTCCTGGTGGGTTGATTATTGAGGCTTTGATGGCTCCATGGCTTGATGGCACTCCCCATGAATGCCGTTGGACCAGTCACTGGCTTTACAAAAAAGGTGAAGGGACGCTGCGACATGGAGACATCAGCTGCTTGAGTAGCTTAGCAGCCTTCTTGGACTTGAAGCTGGCGATGGTTCCCTGGGATATTGACATGGTAAATTACCCCCATAGCGTAGGTTATAACACTTACGACGATGGTCAGTAACAACGTAACAAGTGAGGATGCACATCCAAGTACCATCATCCGGCAAAATGGAGAGTTCTTGATGTCCCACTTCAGCCACAGGCACACTGCCGCCATCAGCTTCAAGACTCTCCAATATCTCATAGCACAAGTTCCTTGAAAGAATCCCAATGTGTCCTCGGATCGGCCCAAGAGACAACTCTTTTTTTTTCTAGGAAGGGGGTCAGGGCCTCTTGGTAGCAGATTGAGTATTGACAGGTGCTGAAATGTCGGTCAACCCGACAAAGGGGGCATTCCAACGGTTGACCTCCAATTGAGCACGGGTTTTGACACGAATGGTAGCCACCAAGCAGGCACGCCATGTCTGACATGCTTCACCGTGGTTTACCATGAATATGGCTATGGTTGAACCGTTCATTGATCCGCCCGGAATGGGGTGAAACTATTAAGGTGGGGGCATTAAATTGATACGTCGAAGATTACACTGGTCAAGCTGGAAACGAAACACCTGGAATCTTACCCTCCAAGCTTGACATCAGCTAATTGGGGACCAAATCCCACCAGCATCCACCCTCAGGTGCAACCCATTTGAGTAACAGATCTGCGTGGACCGGATCAATAGTTTGTGTACAACTATATACTATGAACCCAGTTGAAGATCAAAAATTCTACTGCTTGCGTTTCTGAGAATCGGTCCCGCCGAACCAATCCCGCGACCAACTTCAGTTACTACCGGCTGCATCATGGCAATTCCACCTCAACCCCCACTGGATACCTGCAAGCTACGAAGCCTAAGGGTTGATGATGGTTCTTAGGGTAGTGGCGAAACGTAATTTCCTAAACCAGTGGCAGTTCGTGCAGTTACCGGCGCCTGTCATCGGGAAATCGAAACTTGCCACCCTGGGGCCTAGGCTGGTTGATCCATTCTCAGCCCCTGGCTCATGGTAACGAATCCCCACATGGGTTGATTGTGGCCAATTGAATTCTTGATTCTTGACAGTAGCCTACCCTTCCAGTTACCTCTATAGTAGGTAACCAAGCAACAATGGTAGAAACCAGCTGGTTCCCTACTATAATGATCTATAATGGTTACTGGAAGCATCGGGGTAACGGGAGAATGAAGGGAACGAAGGGAACTGGGGACTCAAGGGAGTAAAACCTTGATGTTTGCGGCTGCATGCACTGCATGCACTACGATATTGCTGGCGATTCCATAGAAAAAACATGATTCACTGGCAACAAGACAGCTAAATTCATCCCATGAATTCGATGATTTACTGGCAATCATAGAATATACATGTTCTATTAGATAGCAAATCTTCGGCCTCATTTCACGTATCATTCAGAATCTCATCCAGAAAAACTCGAGTAGACCTTCTGTGCAGAGCGGTTGGTAGACAGGACACCAAACCTTTGCCCCGCAACGGCGGCCAAGTCACCTTGGCCACACGGACAGTCCCGACTGTGGCAGCAAGCGCTCTAGGGCTCCTCGTTTCGAGGTACCAACGGAGACCTGGATTCCAGGTGGGACACAAGTTGGTCAGGGTTCAGGGTCAGAAAAGGTGTCCTGTTCAGCAAAATCGGCATGAATTGTGGGTTTCAATCTTCTGCAATTCAACGCTCTTAATCATCCTAAGCCACCATGTTGCTAGTTTAATCAAATGCTTGTTGGCTCAAAGATCCGCTGAAGCGGATGGTATGCCCCTTCCTACCAGCCCCTGTGTTGACAGCGCTGGAAATCCAAGAAATACCCTTGGTGCAGCCGATGTACCCGCGCAGCCACTAGGTCGTGCCTGTGAAGGGTAGTGCCCACGCCGGCCTTGGCCACCAATGGTTGTGACTACGCTTGGATATCTCTTGGAGTTGGGCGAAACATATACCGATGTGATTGGGAAAATGTTCAAGCAAGAGTATAGCGACGGACCTATACTTGGAACATCGTTTGGAATTTCTTTTTTGGAAATGTTTGTCATTTTTGATGTGCTAAGAGCAAGCTTAGAACACCACCATGTTCTAAGTGATAACCACCAGAATTTCTCGAGAACCGGGGACCACGGTAGTACGCTTTTTTGTGCATTTTACTTCGATATTTGTTCGTTGAATAATTGATCATGTGCAAATTTGATCATTGATATTTCATATTTCTGTATCCACGACTTTGTGGGCCTTTGCCAATCTACTACAACCTGAAAGAAACCAAGAAAACCAAGAAAACCAAAAAAAGAAGAAAACAAAAAAAAACAAAAAAAACAAGAAAACCAAAAAAAACAAAAAAACCAAGACTATGGACCCAAGACCCTGTACTACCCATTGGCTTGTTTTTTTTTGTTTTTTGGTTTTCTTGTTTTTTTTGCTTTTTTTGGTTTTCTTGGTTTTTTGCTTTTATTGTTTTTTTTGGGTTTTCTCGCGGTTTTTGCTACTTTTCTAAAACTACCAAAAAAAACCTCGAGAAAATCAACAAAAATACCAACCTTATGTCCCAGGCACTCTGGCACTCTACCTGGAGTTTTTGGCCTCTACCAATATACTACAACCTGAAAGAAACCAAGAAAACCAAGAAAACCAAGAAAACCAAAAAAAACAAGAAAACCAAAAAAAACAAAAAACAACAAGACTATGGACCCAAGACCCTGTACTACCCATTGGCTTGGTTTTTTTGGTTTTCTCGGTTTTTTTGGTGTTTTTGGTTTTCTTGTTTTTTTTTGTGTTTTTTGGCTTTTTTAGTTTTCTCGAGGTTTTTGCTACTTTTCTAAAACTACCAAAAAAAACCTCGAGAAAATCAACAAAAATACCAACCTTATGTCCCAGGCACAGTTGGTCTTTTTGTCTTTTTTTTTCTCGAGGTTTTTGTTACTTTTTCTTCCTTTGCCCTCCTCTGTCACCATTTGTCCCCCTAGATCCTCCAAATGACACTAATGAGATAGATTTGTGTCTAAATGATTGTTTTGGGAATTTGTTGAATCATAATGTATATATATATATTTCATGTTTTCGAAACATCACTAATATATCTATATATACATTTTGTATTCTTTATTAAAATTATTTGTTTTTTAAATTGCAGTAATTCAATATTGATGGCTTATATTCTTATTTTGATATATTGCAGGCTAAACATTAATATTACAGGAATAGTTCTTCGAAACAAATGAGGAGAACATCTGTAAGTAAAAATATGGTGTTGACAATATTGCTGCAGAACATTTCCAAATTAAATATAATATATTCTGATAGCAAAACATGATTTTGATATCATAATCATAACAAATCTCAATTCATGGTGGATGATAGCTGCATTACCCAAAATACTTGACATCTTTGTTTTGGAGTATAATCTATTTTTCTGGCAGGAATACTAAACACCAATTACACATTGCCTTGTGGATTTCACAAGCGCAATAATCATATCTTATAACTTAAGTTATGTTGCAACAATGAAAAACAATTGCTTTAAAATATATATCTCTTGAGATAAGCATTCTATACTACTTACACATTGCATATTTTGCTAGCACACTCTATTCAACCATGTTCTATTAAAGGCAACAACAATTAAATTATGCATCGGTTGCAGTACATGTTTGCCAAGATTGTTGTGACGATATGCTGCAGGTTACATTGAGATTTTCCTTATTTTGGGTTTGAATAAGACAAACAACAACAAGTAATATGTTGTTTTCTAGACAGGAAGATATATATATTTAAAAAGCATCATGCAAGTCTTTAAATATTCAAACTACATGTAATTTTGAATTCTAAAGAATATTGCAATACCCTATAAGTATTAAGTTACTACATCTTATGATTAAGAACAAACACCACTTTAAATTCACAAAATGTTTCCCCATGATTTCAGAACAATATTACCTCCTTACAGTTATATACAAACAAGCATATTGGCGTAGCGGCATGTGTCAACTGACACTTAGATAAAGATAGCAAGCTTTACAACATAGTAAAACTAATCAATTGAATTCCATTGTAGTGACTTCATGGTACAGTTAATGATGTTTCTATTAATCTTCACATTTCAGTTTACTTCAATGACATTTTGGAGTTTTGAGGCAAACCTGGAGCAAAGCAAATCACCAAAAAAAGCGTACTACCACAGTCCCCTGCTCTCAATTTCTTAGGGGTACCGATGTTCTAAGTCTGTATGTCCGTCATAGGTAGGCAGCTCTGTTTTGATTGCACCACCGTGTTCGAAGTGATAACTTCCTGTATTCGGAGGGAAACCGCTGTTCCAAGTGTATGCCCGTCATAGGTAGGCAGCACCGTTTCATTCTAATTTGGGTATTAGGCAAATAATCATATATGATTAAATGATCGTACCTATCCAGTCAGAATTCATATGGGCACGGATCGGCACATATGCACATAGTTTGACGAGGATGAGGAGCAAAAAAAGGTGCAGATCGGGTGCTGGCATGCCCTCGTACCCTGCTGTGTACAATGCTTCGAACATGGCAAAGTAGCTAAGGGGTATGTTCTAAGTGACGTTTGCCTGATCTCACCGGGACCATCACTCACCCATACTAAGAACACTTTCTTACTCGGCACTTAGAACGTGTTCTAAGTACACAAATTTTCATGTGGAAAAAAAAGATGTTCTAAGCGTATGTCCGGCACTATAGATGAAACAAATTTGGTGGTTTCAACAACTATGAAAAATATCAAACAGCCAACAAACCATTTGGTTTCATACTGGGGAAAACAAACAATGTTCAAAACCACCAGCTTGAAATACACCAATAGCATCCAATAGCTAAAGCATGCTGAAACAATTGCACCAACTTTTTACTGAACCAATTGATATTCAAGAAACAATGGCTGAAACAAGTGCACAAGCTTTACATACTTGGACGATCGTCAAACTGCTTGGTCCGGTGGTTTGCAAAGCATAGTTTAGTAGCTAGCATCAGTGGGGCTATAGCTGGTAGCGGGCAACACCTGCAATCTTCCTTCAATTGCGGCTGCTGCTGGCAGTACGACGAGGTCAACCCATGAACTGTCAAAATGATCCACTTCACACTAGGCACAGGTGTCTAAGCTTTAGTGGTCGGTGGTTTCAACCCCTATGAAAAATACTAGTCAACCAACAATTCTTCAATAGTTACATTTTGGGGAAAAAATATCAATCAGAGTATCGACCAGCGGGTTGTTGAACCATAAGCTTGTCGGTGTTTATCCCCTATTATTCACTAGTATCAATGTTCATGTGGAAAACCACCAGCCAGTATAAATCTTCCCTTTAGTGATCAACAAAGCTAGTCCCAGGTGGATTTCCATAAACCCATGGGATGCGAGGGATCTAAGTCATAGGACGGATCCACCTTTGGGAACTGAAGCTGCTAGCGGGGGGTTGTCTTTAGCGCAAAAAGATATAAATGGACAAGTTTTTTCAAGCAAATCGGATGAGCCACGGTTGCAACATGCAAATGCAGCCGAATGGCATAAAAACCAATAGCTATTAAGGCAACTTAATATGAATGGTTACAGTATATGATATTGAACATGTCAAGAAGCACAAACCTCTTGTGATTTGAAATATGGGTGGTTTTGATTCAACGAGCTACATTCAAACATTGGCAAGGCAAAACAATACAATGATTTGACCTGCACAAACAGTTGGCAGTTTAACAATGTTTATATCCAATTGCAGGGAACAAATCCCACCCACTTCTCATGTAGTGAGGTAAATGAGAAACCATGCTATTTTCCTCGCCGCTGTGTGTTGCCCCTGCAGCTTGCCCATATTTGGAATCAGCTGTCAAGGACTGCACCGAAGTTCTTCAAAGATACAAAATGTTTGGGGATAAAGACAAACAAATCTAGGCAACATTTTTACAACATTAACTACTGCAAACTGTTGCTGGTCAGTTGGGTGTGGAAGAATACGGCGTAGCGTTCAGCTTGCTTTGCTTGCTCAGCGCTGCACCAGTCCGTCAAGTGTGTAGGGAAATCAGCAGTTTTGAAGACATTTATGGACAAACCCATATACAAACTATAGTCCAGCTGTTGAAATGTGACTAACTGCAGCATGTAGTTCTGCAAATGCTTGAGTTTCCAACTGAGTTCACTTGATGCCCGTGATGATGTGTAATTGCGGACCCTCATTTTGGGCTATGGGCTATGTACAGGTTGGATCAATGAGTGGCTCTATGACTGACGCCATGCTTACACTTAAGCATAGAATAGCCCAGGAGCCTTCAACAGTTCGAACGTTCCAAACCACTTGCTGTTGTGTTTCACACTATCTGGAGGTAAAATACAACAACCAGCTTCAACGTAATCCACAAGCCTTCACAAGCTATGCTTGAGAATCGTTGACAAGCATGCAACAGTCGACTGTTCCGAGTTTGTTGCTGTTGGGCATCATAATTTCTGGAGGGACAGTACAACAACTGGCTTTTACGTTTCCAATGTTTTCCAATCATACTATGTATGGAAACATCAGGAAGACATGTTTCGAACAGCGTTGTGCGTAAAACTGGCAGTGCAGCGTCTCAAAATAGGAATGATAAATAGATTCCACACACTTCCCCCCTGCAAGTAGTTAACAAGGACTTACAGCAACTATCTTTTCTGGTCGGAAGATGCTTCAAGGTTGTTGTCCTCGCCAAATCATGTTTCCCTCAAAACGACAGAGCTTAAGAGATCCCCATGTGGGATTCCATTGACTTCTGTGTGAAAGTACATGATCACTGTTTGAATGGAACCCACACAGAAATGGAGGTAGATAGCGCCATGTATGGACCACCTTGGTTTGACCACTCCTGCTCCCAACTCCAATGACAGGCCGCAAAGTACGCGTTACGCGTTTCCTCCGATGAATGATGGACTGATGACACATGGTGCGCGCAACCGCAGCACACTAGCCGCGCAGTGGAAAGCTGACTGGCCTCAGACAAGATGTGGTCCGGATTTGTGCGATGTCAGTTGGGTGTGGAAAACGAAGATACACAGACCATGGCTATTGAAATGTGAAGACCTGCAGATACCTGCAGAGTGCAGTTCTGCAGATGCTTTGCTTTAAAGGTGAGTTCACTTGATGCCCCTGCTGATGCGCAATTTGTGATCCTAATTTCGGGCTTCAGAACGAAATCTGAACCCACACCCAGTCGGTTCCAATGTCTAGACTCTTCCCATGATGAACTTTTGATCGAAGAGCCCGGATCATTGAGCCGCCCTATGGCGGACACTATGCTAAAGCTATGCTTGAGACTAGTCCACCAGCCTTCAACAATTCAACAGTCGACCGTTCCAAGTTAGTTGCTGTCGGGCATCATAATTTCTGGAGGGACAGCACCACAACGTTTCCAATCATACTATCTATGGAAACATCAAGAAGACATGTTTCCAACAGCGTTGTGCATAAAACTGCCAGTGAAGCGTCTCAAAACAAGAATGAGAAATAGATTCCACACTTCCCCCCTGCAAGTAGCAAACAAGGACTTACAGCAACTATCTTTTCTGGTCGGAAGATGCTTCAAGGTTGTTGTCCTCGCCAAATCATGTTTCCCTCAAAACGGACAGAGCTTAAGAGATCCCCATGTGGGATTCCATTGACTTCTGTGTGAAAGTACATGATCACTGTTTGAATGGAACCCACACAGAAATGGAGGTAGATAGCGCCATGTATGGACCACCTTGGTTTGACCACTCCTGCTCCCAACTCCAATGACAAGCCGCAAAGTACGCGTTACGCGTTTCCTCCGATGAATGATGGACTGATGACACATGGTGCGCGCAACCGCAGCACACTAGCCGCGCAGTGGAAAGCTGACTGGCCTCAGACAAGATGTGGTCCGGATTTGTGCGATGTCAGTTGGGTGTGGAAAACGAAGATGCACAGACCATGGCTATTGAAATGTGAAGACCTGCAGATACCTGCAGAGTGCAGTTCTGCAGATGCTTTGCTTTAAAGGTGAGTTCACTTGATGCCCCTGCTGATGCGCAATTTGTGATCCTAATTTTGGGCTTCAGAACGAAATCTGAACCCACACCCAGTCGGTTCCAATGTCTAGACTCTTCCCATGATGAACTTTTGATCGAAGAGCCCGGATCATTGAGCCGCCCTATGGCGGACACTATGCTAAAGCTATGCTTGAGACTAGTCCACCAGCCTTCAACAATTCAACAGTCGACCGTTCCAAGTTAGTTGCTGTCGGGCATCATAATTTCTGGAGGGACAGCACCACAACGTTTCCAATCATACTATCTATGGAAACATCAAGAAGACATGTTTCCAACAGCGTTGTGCATAAAACTGCCAGTGCAGCGTCTCAAAACAAGAATGAGAAATAGATTCCACACACTTCCCCCCTGCAAGTAGCAAACAAGGAATTACTAAATTACAGCAACTATCATCACCTTCCCAGAGATATTCAGAATGCACTTTCCAAAATCCTTGTGTACATGATTTTCGCAGCTCCAGTTTGGACAAAAGTTCATTCGTACCATTTGGTTAGGGGACTCCTGGAAGCTCCTTAGCTCCCCCGTTAAAGGGCCATAGGGATACCAACCAGCAGCCACTTGTAGCAATCCAGAAATGATGGCTATCAGCAACTGATCAGGGTGTCATGCATTCCGAGTCGCGAGGTCTGAAAGCGATCCTGCAAGGTGGACCTCCAAATTCGACGGAAAATGGATCCCCCCACAGAATCGGTGAGTGGTGGCTGTCGTCCAACATGGTATCCTCATCAAATGGTTCCAGATTGAGTTCTGCTCACCAGGCAACCTCTATGAAACTGGCCCATGGATGCCCATGGCTCATGGATCTCAATTCACACTAGAACTAGCGCAGCCGCCGGTTGCAGGTGCTTTTGTTTTGGTACAGTTTCCAAGTTGTTCATCCCACAATCATAAAATGAAACATGATTAAACATGATTCAACTTGGTAAGCCTTAAGATTCACGAGCAATTACCAATAAAGTTGATTTGTGATGTTACCATGTGTTACTCGTAGATTCACCCAAGTGTTGTTGAGTGTTCAGATTCACCAGCAATTACCAAGTTTCAGTCATTGCAAAACCAAGAATGGCATGCCTGGCTTAGCCATCTGTGAGCCTCCATAATGCAATACTCGGCCAAGGGGCAGCTGGGGCATGCTGGGGCAGCTGGGGCAGCTTCATTGGCACTGAGGTAGCCATCGACAGGCCGCTTGAACCTCAGATATCCCCTATGAGACGGTAGGTTGGTTAGTTGGTTGCTTGGTGCTTCAGACGTCACGAAAGACTCACCTCATTGAGATTGCTGACTTGTCCCCGCTGCAATCTCAGCCAAGGCCCAGCGTAAGACTCCGAAAAAGGGGTGACATTGCCCAGAGTGTTCAATTGTTTGGCGGTTCAGAAAGGAATCAACTGGTTAGTTGGTTAATTAATTCAAACCACTGTTGGCCGATGCTAACCTGTATTAACCGCTATCAACGAGTATCATTTCCAACATTGACTACTATCAACGATAACAACGGCCGCCAAACGTGATTAACCATGCTGAGCTATTATATAATATTGATCATTATCAACCATTGATAGTGATAAACCATCAGTGAGCACTATCAAACAGGCATAATCTTTAGTTGGTTGTTTCTAGACGGGCAAAAAAACACCACGTTCTGCTTTAATTCAAAACCATATTGGTCACAAGCATCAACCATCATCAACCACTTTCGACCATTGTACATCACAAACAACCATTGTTCTCCACCATTAACAACACTATTCGCCATTACTAGCCCCTATCAGCCCCTATCAGCCCCTATCAGCCCCTATCAGCCCCTATCAGCCATTGTCAGCCACTTTCAACCGGTGCATATGGACGACCACTGACCATTCTTAGCTAAGAAGCAACTCTCTCGGCTCGGTTGCTGACACATGGATTTACGTGAGGTGGTTGCCACTACCTCGGCAGCGAAGACCCGCTGCACGTTGAGTAGCGGTTGCACGCGCAGCACGCCAACGTTTGCAAGTCGAGATGCAATTCTCTTAGGGTCCATCGAATCAGAGTGCCAAAATTAGCTAATTAGCAAATATCTGATATCTTAGATAGATTATCCTGTGAATCTTAGCAAGAAAAACCCTGCTCTTGCAGAGCGGTCTGGGGCAAGTGCACCAATTCTTGTTGCTTGACGGCATCCTTGCTATCCATGCGCCAGTTCCACCAGTTTTGTATGGCATTCCCTGTGGCAACCAACAACTCGAAACTGTGGAAATCCAACGAAGTAAACCAGCGACCCCCAATCCATCATGATGCTCATGTGACTAAGGGATAATGACAGCTCAGAACTGCTGACATTGGTTCATGATGGTCGACCAAGTACAAAACAGTAAAGAGGGGATATACCAACCACGTCTGCTTTCAGCATGGGTTCCGTGTAAGCGCTGGATGGCCAACAAGTGAGAATATGTCTTCCCAGAATAGGTCCTGACATTCCCATGCAAACATTGATAACACCATGAAACCATCCTTGTCCAGTAGATAATGGATCTATGGAACACATTATCAGTCACAGAAGTGTTAGCCACTATCAATCGCTATTAGCCACTAGCCGCCATGAACGGCTATTAGCTACGGTGATTACGGTGGATCTAGTCTGAATATCATAGAACCACTGTTTAGGCAATGATCGACCAACAGTTTCGTTCCGTGCAACTGCTCACAGAATGTCATGAGAGCACTGCTCTATCCCAGCCATGGCCAGTGTCCAAATCTCGTGCATGAATGTGATTTCAGCCATATGGTTGTTGGGGACCCCAAAACTGGTTGGTTTATTACTATAAATGATTACTAGCGGATGATAGCTGGGGGTACCCCTATGACTTGAGAAACCACCATATACCTAGAAGCAAACTTGATTGGTTGCTATAAGCCATGCTCAACTTCGGACGATGGCATCACTCATCTAACTCCGACATTGGGCAACCAATACTTGCAGCCAACCACTTCCTCTCGCAGGACACGCCAACCGAAAAATAAGAAAGCATGGTTTTGGCGTGACTGAGTATCCCGATTCAACGACTTTTAATGAAGTAGTGAAACCATGTGAAAAGAATGGAAAAGTGGAATGCGGGTCAAATCAATGAAGGCTTCAGTGAGTATGGCTGGGTCGGCGTTCCCTCCTTGCTGGGTATCCCAAAGGCAGCAAGGAAACTTGGCACTTTCCAGGCGTTGAAAGGAGTGACCACCCTCACCGAAACGAACAAAAGAAATCTTTCCAGAAGCATCACACCAGCTTATGGGCCAGATCTAGAGAACTGCAGTGATAGACTGTTGGTAATCGGTGCAATTGCTGCTGGTTGGTCCAAACACTAGGAACAGGCCCCCCTTCACACAAAAGTTCCAGGTGGAAGACCTGGAGTTTTGAAAGTAAACAATGGTTGATGTTGGTCGATATTGGATAATAAGTAGTTAATTAACCATCACTCAATCCCCATTCGCCAGCATTCGACCAAACAAGATCAAAAACTGTAAACCCTTAATATTGTATTGCATTAAGATGCACTATATAAGCATGTTTACAAATGTTTGCTTATACAATTGTATAATTAATTTATCATTATCAACCATCAAAAAACATACCAAAGCCACTACACAAACCTGACTGTTCGGTCCCCCTGGCTCAGTTCAGTATCCTTTAAACTCCCTTGCCGACCTCCATCTGGTTTTCAGTAGTGACAAAACTTGGACAACAAGCAAGGGAAGAATGTGAATTCCAGTACGTATGTCCAATCTATTCCAGTCATAACCCCTTAATCAATCTTAATCAGCTCTCATTCTTGGTGAATTCCACTACTAGCCGGGAAACTCGCTATTGGGGATCCCATGCATTGGAAACTCTGAAAGTGGCAGCTTTTCAAGGAACCGGGTCACCTTGTTCATGTAGCCAGGGAAGGTCTCAGTCTACTTGGATATTCGAGCAACAAGCCATTGATAAAATTGAGAAAACTGAGCTACCCAACATCACCCAAGCAAATATGTGAAGTACAATCAAGAAAGCTTGAAGCTGCGGGTCCCTAGATATATTTGACAACTAGTTTGGCTGGTGTTTCCTGATCTCCTTCCTTTCCTCCACACACAAAACAAAACCATTACGAATCATTATGAACCCAGTAGTTTAAGGTGATCAAAGGTTGATAATGATTGGGTCTATTATCATTGCAACCAATTTGTTTGAGGATATCCCGTCAATTAATCATTCTGAACAAACCAGAAAACATTGCAATACATAGCAACTGTCAACTCCAACTATTTCTCCCAACATGTCAACCGCCGGGTGACGGCGATGACCCAGCCGCACAGCAAGGGAAGTTAGCTCAGCAGCTATCTTCGAAGTATGAGCACTTGACCTGAGATTGAAACACCACTAGTCAATGGAGAACCAATGAGCAATTTGTGGCTGTTGATAGCATATAGATTGAGGGAGACTTGACCTGAAGTTCAATTTGCTGTCTCAACTGATGCGCGGCAGATTCACACTGACCAAGAAAATGCAACCTCTTACTTCCACGGCACTGTGAAGATGTTGTGCAGTAATGAAACATTTTGAGCCAGAGCTTGGAAAGTAAGAATGAGAACATGAAAAGGTGGCCAATGCACAAATGTACTACGATCATCTAGATTACGGGAAGATATAAAATGATATGAGCAGATATGAGGAAGGATCATGATTTCATCTGACGCTGTCTGGCTGTGGCCAAAGTGCAATAAGCCTGAATATGCCTGAATTAAGAATACGCACGGGTTCACTCACACCACTTCAAGATATTCCGGGCCAACGCTTGCTTCGCTGGGGTTTCCTCATCCTATCTCCTACCCATCATAAATCAGAACTGAATCGGAACTCACCCTTAAACAAATCCAAGTGACGTCTGTTTGCAGCCCAGGTAAAAGATACGTTAATACGAATTGGCGATGGAATTGTGGTTTCTTGCATCGGTCACTCCTCAGGTGCAAAGTGCGGCCACTGGCGGTAAGGCGAGGCAAGGCTTCACAATGCAGCTAAGAAAAGCATTTCTACAAACGTCAGAAAATGGGGCCTGTATTAATTATGCCCTTTTCTGTAAGAAAAAGGACACTAATCGCTATAGTCATCATATGTCATCATGATGGTAAAATAAGCGTATGGTACCATCATTTCATCATCAAACATTCAAAGTCGTGATATAACGATTGAATCTGATATCCACTTCGCCACGAATTCAGAAAGTGATCTCAAAAACAGGGTCAAGGAAAAATTCATATAGCGCAAATGTAGTCTCATCATCCAAAGTAAAACGATGGATCATTGAACTTACATTTTTCGGTGATGACTAAACTTTGCAAAGTCGGCCGCCACATCAGAAATCAAGATTGGCATGGGTTCTCTACCGCCAATCAGTACAGTATCGTTCTTGGACCTCTTGGATATTTTTGGCAGGTGTTCAGAGAACCCTTTTTGGGGCAGTGCTTTGGGTATGATGGGGAGTCACTTTGGCTAATTTAAACCAGATGGATCATGAATCCTGTCTTCGCGTTGCCACCAGGGCATTCGCAAATACCAACGAAGTCGCCGAGGAACGAGATCCCTCCACAGGGAAGTCGAGATTAGAATAGATTAGAGGCTTAGAGGCTTTCCTAGGTGGTGAATGTCAGCCTTGAGATTCAACTTCTGGAACCCAAGCCCGGCCATTTTCAAACACTCAAGATTCCTTGATGATCAATTAATGGATCCTTCAAAGCTCTTCGGGAGTTATGACAACATTGAATTTGTGCAGACGTGTGGGCTACGTCTGGTTTCAATATACGCATGCCTTCTGACATGGAAAGTGCACTGATGCTGAGTCACTGGGTAGACTGAAGGCATACTCCGTCATGAGTACGAACTCAACGAGTAGCGAGTTCCAGACTCGGAAATCCAGCTAGCATCGGGATAGCATCCAAATAGCATCGGGTAGAAATCGGGTAGATTGAACCTCAGACTGCCAGACACGCAAGGAATTCTTCCCTACGGTCTCGTCCATCAAACATCGCGTGAGAGGTCCCCAATAATTATAGGATACAGGATCAGGTTTGGACCTGATAAGGCTTGGTCTACTGTGTTTGGCGATGACCAGACTGCAATAAGCCTGAACTAAGGACACAAACAGATTCACTACCAACACTTCAAGATATTTCATGCTAACCTTAGTTTCTCTTGTGTTTCCTCATCTCATATCGTACCCATCTCCTACTAATAAATCCGAGCTCACCCTCAAACAAATCTAAGTGACATTATGGGGCCCCCTGGGCGCCCACCACGCAACTCCAACGGGTCTTCCTTAGCTCCACGAGAAATTTGCTCAATAGGTAATTGCTATGAACATAGTGATGACACCCTTGAACCATCTGCTCTGATTCACGTTTGATTGCTAAATTCCAACCTGCAATTTGCACCCTCCATCTCGACACAATGCGAAATGAATGAACGCACTAAGTCTTGTCAAACCTCAAACCCCAGAGTGCTTCATCATGACGTATCATGACACATGTGCAGTTGGTCTAGAACTTATATAACAAGTTCTGCATGAACCTAATGCAAACCAATACAAACCATAGGTCTCCAGGTTCCAAGGAAATGTTGTCGACCAATCAATCTGCACAATGTTGCCTAGGGTAGTCATGGGAGATCATGCTGGCTCATCGGCTCATCTGCAGTAAACCAGATGGATCATGGATAATGTCTTGCTTTTACCATCAGAGCATTCGCAAATGCCAAGTCGCAAGTCAGTACAGAGGAAGGGTGCCACCCCCACAGGGTCGTGCACCAGGCCACATAGCTTTCCTACCAAGAAGATGAGCTTTCAGAGTCAACTTTTGGAACCCAAGCATGTGAATCAATATGTAATTACTGGTTGATTGATAAATCCTTCCAAAGTTCTTAGGAAGCTATGATCAGATATCATTCAGATCATTCAGCCACACATGTGGGCTATGTCTGTCTTCAGACCACGGATGCCTCATGACGTGGAAAGCATACTGATGCCAAGTGGTTGAGTGAGCAGGTATACTTGGTCATGACCACGAACTCAACGACTCAAGGCAGAGTCAGGTAAGAGTCCGCACATCGGATAGAATCGGATAGATGAAACCTCAGACTGCCAGATACACAAGCAATTCTTCCCCACCGTCTCGTCCATCAAACATCGCGTGAGAGGTCCCCAATATAGGATACAGGATCAGGTTTGGACCTAATACGGCTTAGTTTAACTGCTTGGCCATGCTCGGTATTCCATGCTATTTCCATGTCCAGCGGTGAACCAGGGTCCAGAAACCACAACCAACCAACCGTTCGTTGGGGCGACGGGCAAAGCTAGTGGCCTCTAATTAAGTCAGTGATGCCTAGGGCAGCTTCTGGGACAAAGCCATTCCACTCTTGAGACTCTTGGGAATTGATCGCCACCTGACGTGACTAAGCCAGCTTTCATAGATGACAGCATGGAAACGGTGTTTCAATGTGTCCGGAAATGATTGCTCATAATTAAGTTGTGAAAAACCAGTCGAAAGGTGGTCGTTCGAGGTGGTTGAATAATGACGGTGAACGGTTCGCTCATGAATACCATTATGGTCCTAATGACCGCTGGTAATGATGGATCAATATATCGATGACACAATTGATGGTCAATATGTGATTGAAACACCACTGGTGAATGGATAACCACTGGGCAACCTAGTTGGATGTTGATGACGCCTCAACATGGTAGCTGCTTAAAATAGGGGGCCCCTCAAATCATCCAATAGTACTTGTAATTAGCAATAAACCATCCATAACTTGGGGGGTTCTCTATCTTAAGAAACCTCCACATACTCTTGAGAAGATAGCTTTTTTGGTCGAAGCGATCCATGATACAGATCTGTTGCCTCAACTTGTCCCACCATGACATGAACGGCACCTCCGCTCGTAGAGCAAGAGAATCGAATGGGGGTGGTTGGGCAGCGACCTCAGAGAGGAGGCAAAGAACAGCGAGGCAATAGAACCATGAAACCAAACTACTTGGCCAGTTGGCTAAACGGAGGATGCTGGTGATAAGCTATGAATGACATTGAAAAAACAATGCACTCACGGGATCAAAAATTATATGTGTCACTCAAACTAGAATAGTAAGCCCATAGATCCAACCCATTGGCTCGAAGCAGTCAATTGCCCAAAACATTGCACAGGTTTTCATTGCACCAGTCAATTCTCAACATACGCGAATCTTCACCCACGCATCCCCTAACATGAGTGGGACAGTTTTTGTGGTCGGGGCATGATATTTCTTGAGCATCTGTCAGGCTATAATTCTAGATACTTCAAGTACCATACGGGATAATCCAACATAGAGGTACCATCCTGTCTCCAAATTGTTCCTCTCCAACAGTAGTGATTTGTGGTCAAATCTGCTTTTTGTTGGCAAATTTTGTATCTGCTTTTTGTCGGCAAATTTTGCAACTCCAGTCAGCCAACGGTTTGCAAATATACCCAATACTGTGGCTGTGGGTCAGAACAACGAACCCTGAAATGATCGATTCCATATTCCATCTGTTGGTCAAGAATAAATGATCCGGTGGTTGATAATGGCGGCTAATTACGATGATTGAATAGTAATGATTCTCAATGAAAATGACCAATAAATGCTACAATATAACAATACTAAAAATAAGTTCAGCTAATGTTATAATGAAAATCACCAAGAATGATGGTCTAAAAGTCACAATTTTGACGGTGTTCTGGGTACACCGTCCTCCAGTGTTGACCCCACCAACGAAATCCCAGCTAAGGCTCCATGGCACACCATGGCTCCACACCATGGCGAACGGGTTCTGATAACAGGTGGGGACTAATATGCAGCACATGTTGATGATTGTTGTTGGTGAATGTTGATGACGACAATGATGGTTGTCATGATAATTCTTGCTTTGTTCTGATGATGTTTGTCTTTGCAGCACTGCAAGCATGGTGCACTCATCGCGTTTCTACGTTGTTCGACACTCCCAAATTAGCCTTCAGAATCATCAACGGAGCACGGTTGATTGTTAGCTACTCGATCTATGGCCAAACTCATTATACATGGATAGTTTCAATTTGTCTTCATGGGAATCCATGGCTAAAGCCTTTGGTTTCCTTCACTGCTGACTCTTGAAACCTGCACATGGGAAAAAAGGCGCACAGCACCAGGCCCATCTGACGATTCCTGAGATCTCTGCAGGTCCCCATGAATATGACATCTCTGAGGAATGCAATAATGATTAAGTATGATAAGTAATGAACTATGATTCAGGAGTGGTTAACTAATGAAGTCCAACACTAGCTTCACTGATTGGTTCATCTGACTCAAAAACGATCCGTCAGACTTCGGCTTTGATCAGTCGCTGACTGGAAAGGGACCCACATCCAAATCATCCCAGCAGTATCCCAGTATTGGCCTAATCTCCCAATGAATCAATTACCGTAATTGATTTCTTTGGACTTTCTTTTGTTAGCTCAGCATTTTGTTGGCAAACTATGCTGGGATGATTTTTTGTTGGCTGCACTTCAGGAATCGTCCACACCCAAGCCCGAGGTGATTCATACCATCTTTGAAATCAGCTGGATCTGATTCAAAACATTCTTTTCGCATCAACCATTGGCTTATCAAAGCCAATGACCTTCAGTAGAGAACACAGATTCGATTCCGATCTGCTGGATCCTTCTCATTGTTTGGTTCTATCTCTTGGAGCAAATCATGCCATGGGTCCAAAAGATTTTTTTCATCACAAGGGTTTCCTGTCGGGCTCGGCTGTGTTCCGGCATCGGCATTGCTGGTGCCATGCTTGAACCACACCGGCGGCAAGCGGACCGCAGTTAGATCTGCCACGTGTACGAGTGTGAGCTGGCTGTTGTGGAACCCTTCCCAAAGCCATGAGCCAAGTGCAAACTGCAGTGTGCTACGCTCTGCGTTATAAGTTGGTAGGCCCTTTCACCAGCTATGTTACCAACACAATTGTGTAATGTAAATTGGTTTTGATCAGTTAACCAGTTCTAATGGTGTACCACGGGGTTACCCCGTTAAACTGGTAGTTAAGCAACAGTTTCGTTTACCAGCTGAAGGTCTTGGGGGATTGCACTACTTTGTGACTGGCTTCAGGTGGTATGTATGGTTTGACAGCCGCGTCAAGGACACAAGACTGCAACAGAAAAGTCTTGTATGAACAGTTGATCATCTTTCAACCATCAACAGACTCTGACTCAAGCTTGAGAATCAAGAGTAGTATGGTCCATCATCAACTATCAACAGACTTCATTCACCATCAACCGTCCATCAACCAACTCATAAACCCAATCTGTATACTGACCGAGTCTGTGATAGATCATCAACCGGATACATAACTGCGCTCTGTATCAACAGGATAGTAATCATCATCCAACTCCGAATCCATCATCATCATCATCATCATCATCATCATCATCGTCATCATCATCATCATCATCATCGTCATCATCATCAACAACAACCATGATTTGTTGGTGAGTAACCCGCTATATTCCCCTATAACCAACCATCAAATAACCATCAACTCATCATAACCAGTGGCTGATCCTCAATCGACTCGCTCGTCCGCTCATCCTTCGGGCGGCGCAAAGTGCCACACCGCGCCTCCGTTTGCAACGCTGCGCACAGGGGCCCTCGGGGCCACACCTCCGGGTGTGCGACACGCTATGAGTGGCTAGTACTGGTGGAATCATAGTGAAGGAATGATCAACCACTGGATTACTGTGATGAATTCTAGATGATTAACTACTATAGATTTGTGATTGACAATCACAGTAGTCATAGTTGATATCAAGCAATTACTATACTATAATCATCGTTATTGATAGTGGTTATAATCATAACCAATTACATCCAATTACTATGATCGGTGATGTTTCTTCAATGGTAATATTATCAATGATCATGAATCAACCAGCGCTAGCTAATTGACGAATATTGGCGGTTGATAGCATGTGTAGTGTTTAATGTTTGGCTGATCGTTGATAACCAGCAACCGTAGGAAATCCAGATTCACAAACCTCTCATGTGGCGTCTGATGGTAAATCATTGGGGGTTCCAACAACAAGCAAGGATCTTAATGATTGCTGATTGATAATGATTAATCACCAGCTATGCTCAACTAGTGGTTCCAATAGCAATCCAGAAGACGGTAGATCCAGCCATTCATCGACCCTAGTTAAGCATAGCTGGTGATTTGCCATCAAATTTAGGGGGCTATGGAATATGTATCCCCCATTTGTCATGATTGACCATAGTTGAAAATGATTTAATATCCATGGGTAGGAATTACACTAATCACTGGTGCTTACTGGTACTAACAACTTGTAATTAAATGGCTGTGGGTCAAAACCCTGTACCCCTGTTTCCCCTATTATTAAACATTGTTTTCCTTATTATTGTTGATTCTTATCCATCATTATTGGTTGGTCTATATTGACCCATAGCCAAATTAGTTATTGATTGCTACTGGTATTAGAAATTAGTATCATTACTACTATTAATTAGTTATGGTTTACTAGCCATAACACTAGCTAGTTTCTGCTAACCACTGATTTAGTTGGTAAATAGTACTCGTTCCTATCATGGTTTATATTCATGGACTTGACCCAGGCAGAGTGGAAGAAACAATATATTCCGTGAGTATAGTTGTGGAAGTATATTTGTCGTGCTTTGTGATCACATAACAAACTATAACATCACCAGCTGTTGTGATTGCTACGGCTGGGAACTTGGAGATTTGTTGGTAATGATGAGAGAAACGAGTCATCACATAAGTCTTAAGCAGTGGATAGAGAATGCATGAAAATGTTAGTCCTAGCATCAAATGCTGTGGCAACAGCCGAAAGGGGTGAGACAACATTTGGACACAATAACACCTTGGCCATCATCTAATTATTGGGCATAAATCGAAAAACCATTTTGCCATGAGATTCTGAGATTCTGTAGGGGAAAGGTATTACCAAACAGCGAGTATGACATGAAATCAACTGGCATAGCTCCAACAAACACCTTACAATCTTGGAACGTCCCTCTGTAGTGTCAGTGCAGATCCCCGGTCCATAGATGTTGGTGTGGCAGTCATCAACGAAAAAGGGGAGCAGCTGCGAAAATAGGTTGCAAAGATAGGTAGAAAATCTGGGTGGCTACTGCTAGTTGTAATCATTCTCGGTTGTCACTAAGTTAGTTATGTCTATATAGTAAAATGGTTTAGATATTGGATTAGTTGCAATCAATAACAAGTTCAATTCATCTGAAAATCAGTTGCCAAATTGTATCCCTCAATATCCCTCAATCCTTGATTGCACTACACTTCTATCCCACCAGATAGCACCACAAGAATGACGGAAGCCTATCTACCAGATTTTTAGATGAAGCTACCGGATTTGGACCTTTCGATTTGCATTCAAAGCTTCATTCGGCACACATGGATTCATATGCATGAACATGGCTAGATGCATATCTGTCAAAAAAATATACATACATGCACACAATGTAAAATCATCAAAGTATATATCTACACATGTATATGCGCGTATGTAGGGGTATATAGTCCCAAATTGTGCTGGTCCAATTGATCAATCATCCAACAAGGAATGGAAATATTTAAAAAGGTTAGAACGGTGTATCTATGCAGAAATGCGGTCAGTCACCTAGACAGTTGGATTGATGCGTGGAATGGCCCATACAAATAACTTTGTATGATCTATCTGGGTATGTGCCAAGCCATAGTGGTGCCCCCAAAACCAACAGTTTTCCATGTGTAAAATCATCATTTTTTGGTGGGGCGCATACCCATCTGCATGAATGCCATAAACGCGCTGCAAAGCGGTGATATGGGTAATGTTTGGTTTGCAACTGGAGCACGTCTTGAGTTGTCAACTATCGTTCCGATTGATCCGATTGTGTTGCTGCAGGACCACCGATTTTTTAAAGAGCAACTCAAATCGAAAGGTATCTTTGAAAACCCAAAGGTGTATAGAAAAAGTCTACTCTGTGATGTTCTTATCTATTTTGATCCAGTGCCCGCGTATAAAGGGCCAACTATCAGATATCTTCTCTGAAAACGCTTTGGGCATCTTTGGACATGCCAGCAGTTACTGAACCCCATCGCAGTTTCATTCAATGTGATCCGGCTGTGGACTCCCACAACAGATCATGATGTTGCCATGAATTCGGCATTGCCAAAGTACTTCTGAAAGACCAACTGATGAATCGCTATACCAACTAGAGGAGGTGGGGAAACATACTTTAAGTGATCAATTGTGGATGATACAAAAACAATGTAGGTCCCTCCACAGCAGACGACCCCTCGGCCGCAGTCACCTTGCACACCGCAGATCTCAAACTCGCACTCAACATTTGCACTTGACGGGGAGGGGTTACTCTACAAGGAGAAGTTCTATTGCTTGCACCACCCAGCCGCTGCCCTTCGGTACTCGCGCCATTTTTGGTGAGAGCTTGGTGACCGGTTCGTCTCGGAAGATTGATGACTTGATGTCCCGGATCCATGGAGATCTACAAGTTCAGTGTCATTTGCCACACAAATGATCTAATGATAATGTTTGTAAGTGTAGCAAGAATGGAGCATGGATGGAAACGGGCATCATGCTGTCGTGAGCGCAGCCAAAAACTGTCCGTGCCGTGGCAAAATAACAAGTTGTAAAATGAATCCATGTCATTGTGGCACAGCCCGTACCGCTTCAAAAGGGTCCGCTTCAACAAAGGGTGCTCGTACTGTGCCACCCAACAAAACTAAACAAACCAAAACAAACCTACATAAAGCTAAATAACGCTAACCAGTTCCTTTCTTTACCTGGGTAGTTAAGTGGATCAGGAACATGTGAGTGCAACAGTGCAACATGTTTCAAACTTAGGGGGCAGCCCTGTGGCTTTCATTGAGTTCTTAATGGTTCCTATTGTTTCCCAAGCTTTCTCAACGGTTCCTATTGTCTATATAGATTATCCTGGATTTCGGGAAAGCCTGCTGGCACCAAACTTTGATGCCAATTAATACCTGGAAAAAAGATGGAAATATCTAGGGCTAAGATTTCTCATGTACCATGAAGCAACTCCTATTCAAGCAGGCTGTGGTAATCTAAGAAACCAGTGAAACAATGATGGGCAACCATATGTATTTCCCTGAAGCTTGAAGCATCTCCAAACATAAATATGAGTCTGGCACATACTCTGCTCCTGTCATATGGGTATGGATGATCTTTGGGTCTGAGAAAATCACTAATCATAATGGTTCATTGGCAAACCATGATAACCGACCAAGTGGATAGTTGATTATCTTGACAGTATGGTCAGACAGCCAAGTCTTGGGTATAAAAAAAATCAAAACAAACGCTGCACGAATTAGGATGCAGATAGTCAGCAACCTTAGAAAGGATTGTTGACCTTCATAGTCAGTTTTTGGCACAAAACTTTGGGGTACACCATGATATATGGAGGCACCCACATCCCTAAGTGGAAATTCAGATCCCGACTCTTTTGAATCTTAGATCTCAAGGGTTTGATCCAATCGCAGTCTTTGCGGCGCTGCTTTGGAGGTACGATTGATTGATTGATTAACCACAGGCTTGTGATTGTTTTATGTCAACATATGTCAACCATTTTTGGGTTTTATATGGGGTTGTCATTAAATGGTAGCACCCAACCATCCGCAACTGATCCTTATCAATAAGAGTCAATAGAGAAACCAACCAGCTATGGAGGTAAATCAGATATGGACACGCCCATATTGACATAGTGGAATTTGATCGCTACAGACTCTCATTTCTACAGCTACGAGTCAATATCAATCTATGGATGTGTATGGTAGCCCAACCATGACATGAAGCAGAAATCATCAACCATCATCAATCATCATCAATCATGATCAACTGCCACTTCTAGACAATGAACCAGCCAGAAGCACTACTATGCTTGGTTGTGGAATTTGCCAGCTGACACAGGACTTTGCAGAGGCACATCACCGCAGGTGCAGTGCCAACAGCAACTCAAACTCCCAGCACCGGCCCCCACAATCTCGGCATGGCTGATCAAATACGAAAAAGTTTGCCCAACATTGAACCATCATGAATAGGTTTGCCCAGCATTTCAACCGGTTTATGATGGTTCATGTGATTCGTTAAGAATCACCTAGTGAATGAAAAATCAAATCTACATGAACCCTCGTAAACCTATTGATTTTCAAGAAAACTTGCACCACTGAAGTGGGATGGCTTATCTCTTTGTCTGCTGTACAGGGCTTCATCTATCAACAGGAACCACTTAGATGCATGCATGCTGGTATGACACTACATATTATGCATGCAAGTTTGCATGCGTTGCTCGACTGTATTCTAAATTAATGTATGCAAACATCTCATGTCGCAACACGGGTATCATGACTACAAATCACGAGTTGATAGTTTGCATGAAGAGTTTCAATTAGGAGGACGTGCATCATATATGCAATTGCGAGGCTCTGCCCGCTTGAAGCCCTGTTAAGGTGCTGCGATTATTAATGGAAAAATTGTGAAAAAAATATGGTTTGACTCAGAAAGCAACAAAAGGGTTCGGGGCAAAGGGTGTGTGTGTGTGCGCAAAAGACTCGAGCATCTGCAACTGTGTATGCATACTATCTGTGTACACATATAAATATAAATATATACATATGATATGCACAGTTTTTCAGCACACACATTGCGCATACTTGTTTACGTATATACAGTATACATGTCTACATATGCAGTGTGTAAATGAATAGAAAGATATATGTGGAAATACATGATCATACATGACTAGATTCCGTGTATGAGCACGCACATATGAACGTGCATTTACATAGAAATACATGTCAAACATTGAGGCTAAACACAAGTGGCACCAACTTATGAAGTCCCGAAATTAATATGTTCGGATATCTGTTTTCCTTTGTGGATGTTCTTGGCCTCAGCCTCTCAAAAATTTTCAGGAACCACGGCGCCGGGACCGTGCAAAGAAGTCTGTGTACTCTAGGTCGTGCCCATTGATGGGATACCCCCAGAAACTTTTCGGAGCATTCACAGTCCGCGGCAGCTCCGAAACGAACAATTAAGCAAAATCAACTTCAAACCATGAGGACATAATCATTGGCGTTTTGAGGGTTCCCCCATTTATGCACAACCCCTCTTTGTCAAAATTGAAAGGTATCGCTAGGACAGGGACCGCAATCCCTGCAGGAGTTTATGGCACACCGAGGAGATCCCTTCAAAGTCGAATATATACTGAACCTTGGCCACAACTATCAACCAAGCAAGCAAACAACCAATCAGCCAAACCAACAAACCAGGCACCTAACCATCAACGAACCATCCATCCATCTAACAGTTGCTTGACCTCTCAAGGATCCCCTCTCTGCCATCTGCTGCGGCTGTTTCCAGACCACGGTGATCCATGTGATGGACAAAGGAAGAGATGACACTGCAATGGAAAGCCTGTACTGGTTTTTGATTCTATTTGCACGAATGATACCAGGATCGTGTGCACAACCACCCCTCGAACTGACAAGTCATCAGGGTTTCTTTTGGTCGTTTCTCGAACAAAGACCCATGTTACCGATGGGCAAGTTACAGGCTCGGCAGCTCAGTCATTGCAAACTATATCAAGATCTTGTGCAGTTGTACAGGGGGAATCTGCTCCACAGTAGCAAAGCGTGAAATGGCCATGATATCCAATATACTGTGTGCAGGGTAACATGGCAAAAGGGGACATGTGATGTCATTGAAGCAGTCTAGGAATCAAAACTCAAAATAATTCTTTCCTGTTCGGTAACTCCCAAAACAAATGATTTGTAAATCAACATCAAAACTCTAGGTGGGGGACAATGCCAGGCATCAAGCTTGGAGAAAATTTCTCCAACCGTTTGGTCTGGTTTCCAACCGCAAGTGGCCGCAGCCACATCACTGCCGTAGAATTGGCTGTGGGTCAAAACCCCATAGCCCTGGTTCCCCTATCATTAACTATTGTTTCCCTTATTATTGTTGGTCATTATCCCCCATTCTTGGTTGGTTCATATTGACCCATAGCCATTCAAATTTGAGAAAGCTTTTCTGTCCTTCCTCACCTATCTTCACACACCGGTTTTTTGTAGACCTCGTGGCTCGCCGCCACACTGCCTTGCTTGTGACACAGCTGCGTTTACAGGTGGAACCCTTATTAACATCCAACGCCGTTTGTCACACTAACAAAGATGTACAAAGATCAACTGGGTGACGAGTGAACCATTCTTCTCAAATCCAAGTGATGAATCGACTCTGAGACCTTGCCCGAAATAAGCTAAGGTGTTCCGCAAAATTTGATGTTTTGAAAATTCGAGAATTTCAAAAACTTCACATCTCTGAAGGTCTCTACTCTTCACACACAGCGCATGATTCAAGCAATACAGCTTCTGGCAAGTTCTACTTCCAAGCTTTGGGCAAGGTAATCGAGGAATTATCATGTCTTTATAGATTGGAGTCTCTGGCCATGCCAAACTACTTCTTTATAGATTAGAGTCTCTGGCCATGACAAACTATGAAAAAAATTGCAGAAATAACAAATTTCTTTAAATCTCAAGTTGAGCTGAGCGGCATGAAATCCTTTGGGCATCGAGCCACCTCGGTCAATTTTGGGAGTTTTCATGTTGGATTGACCCACGCAGCGAACAACACAGCACAAGCTCATATGTACAACCAACCATTTTGTGAGTTGTTCATTTGACACACGAGAAAGGCTGCAAGTTGATGTCCCTTCAATTATCATAGAGAAATTCATAGAAATCGATCTTTTGATCTGACTTGCAGGAGACCATTGTGGCTGGAAGCCTTTCTTTGTGTTGCTGCTCCTCCATATTCAATCTGTCTTTTGGCTCGTACTCATGCTAGTAGGCGAAGTATGTCGGGGGGTGCATCTTGTCTGCCCAAGTGAAGATGACCCAAGTATTTGCATGATGCAGTGAGGGTTGAGCTCAACCGAACATAGTGATTCAGCCGTCTGGAATTCCCATCCTGATAAAAGATGATAAAAGTGTCTAGTCTCCTCGTAGTTAAGATGGTTGATGAGCCGGATGGTTAGCTTACATTCGAGCAGTGCGCTGCCGAGAACCTTCTTCGCTTTTTCTGTCTATTCACAACGTGTGAGGCACCCAGGAAACTACCGGCAACAAATTGGGTTGTGAATTGAGAACCAAAAGGGGCCACTTTACTGTACCAAAAAGGTGCAATGTGAACTGGGTGATGTCTCCAAGCCAGCACCCCCTGATTTGCTAAGACGAGTGACAACGGGTGAAACGTGTAGATTCTTTGTGACCTTGCTTGCTGCAGAGCGGTGATTCATTCAACGGATGCAGAGACAATGTATTGCACAAATCTGAAGCCCATTACATACTTGTAGCATCCGACGCCATTTGAGCAGTTGCGATTCCATCACACTGGAAAAAAGAATCAACTGGGTAATGTGTGTGTGACTCTCGCCCAAATCTGAGCGATGAATGGGCATGCAGCCTCGACTGAGCAGCAATTTGTTTGCATCTATAGCTCACAATCCATGGGGATCTGTACGGGCCATATCAATCCCACCAGCCAACCAATTTGTGTAAACCAGCCATCCTGCACCACCACTTCGAATACAGAAAAACATCACATCACCAGATCAGCCCCCAACTCGCCGAATAGTTTTGTCCATCACCAGTTGGGTCAAGTGATGTGCCAGAACTACAGTTCATTTGTGGAAGATCTTGGCAAAGTCTGGGACAGAATAGCAACGACGACGACGACGGCGACGACGACGACGACGACGACGACGACGACGAAGACTACAACGACACCTCTTCTCTTCTCCCCGTGAATGGATGCATATGTATATGTATATGTATATGTAGATGTAGATGTAGATGTATATGTAGATGTAGATGTAGATGTAGATGTAGATGTAGATGTATGTGTATGTGTGTAGATGTAGATGTAGATGTGTACATTGCATGCATGCACGCGTGTATCTAGTGGTGATGTCATGTCTAAGGTTCAAGTACTGCAATACCTGGCCGGCAAATGCAGCCTGTGACGTCTACAAAATCAACATCTTTTTTGAACACAAAACAAATATATCATATTCCAAAGTGTAGTTTGTATCTGTTACAAGTGGATCTCCCCAAAGCTTGAGCCAAACAAACCACCAGTCTGCTCTTGGCCAGGTTGCACTGAGCAGACATCCTCAGTAGACACGCATCTCAGAACATCAAAATCCCAAGATATGGCTGGATTAAAATTTCAACAGAGATCCCAAACCAGAACGGAACAGATCTTTATTAGGATGTGTTCAACAATTTACCTACCAAACTTTGGAAATGAGCACCGTCTATTGGGGATAATGAGCTGTTTGATGATAATTTATTGTGGCTGCCAAGTACTACGTATCAACTATTTCATGATGCTGTTAAATAAATCCATGTTGGTGTATGTTGGTATGGGCTCCGTTCGCAACCATGCCTTTTTCCCGAGGTTCGGACCCCGACCATGGTGACATGGGTATGTGCCCCAAAAAAAGTTACGAACAACCCACCAAAAAATGATAACTTTACTAGGAAACCCGTGGTTTTTGGGGTACCACTATTTTGGCACATACCCATATGATGACCGATTCGCAGTCAAGTAGATCCATTCAGCACCAGGTCTCAAGTCTTAGGCTTACGAAGGGAGGTGAGTGAAGTCCCTTGCAGCCCTATGATTTTTCAACGATCCGAAATAGCTGCTGGGTGCTGCACATCTAAATATAAGTCTTACCAGCTGATTATATGGGGGTTCCTGAAGGGTATTGTGGGCGTTGCATTTTGGCTGTGTGGGTGTGTCATCTCGTCTCAAATACCTATCCAGATATGGCGAGCAGGGTACCCTGTAGCCCCAGCTGTTCACGTTCTATTTTTGGATTCTATCGGGTGGTTTCTCGATATGTTGGGGTGCCCCAAAATCATCCAATCACAACATATCCAGAGTGAAATATTGGATTAATTTGGAGGTATATCATGGAATCTATCCATTCTTATATAGTAATAAACAAACACTTGTGGTTGTTCAACCATGAGTTTGTTGGTTATTATCCCTCATAGTTGATGATTATTAGCCACTATAAGTGTTGGCTGTCATTATTAACCATGACTAGCCACTATAAATAACCATTGTTGGTTATTCTCTATCATTTTCAACCATTACTATCCATCCATAACTTTGGGGGGTCCCCTGTAGCTTGAGAAACCTCCCTATGGTCACTCGCCATCCCAACTGCTCCAGCCAAGCAGCAGTCTGCCCAGCTGACCTCCCCGGTTGTTTGCGCTAAAACCGGGCTTCCTCAGCGATGGTGGTCTAAGCAATGATCAACTGCCAGGCTGCTGGCCAGTTATAGGGGGTGTGACCAGGTCGATATATCCCCTTTTTGGTGAGCTGGCTACCCTCAATTTGGTAACCGGGCTCATAGCCAGTTTTGAAATAAGAACAAAAACCAGGGATACAAAGTTGATATAATCAGCCATTTAAGGTGTTATATTCAATAATGGTAAATAAAAACGCACAAACCAAAAACAGAGCTTCGCAATGGTTGATGATGGTAGTAAGTCAATAGTGGTTAAGATCATCGTTTGATGATAGTTCATCATGGATAATGATAGAGAATGGTTGATGGTCAGTAGTGATCAATCATTATCCGTCATGAATAGTGATTAATAGTTATATAATGGTTCACTGCTATCAGTGATTAATACTCTTGTCTTTCCTCAAACGGCCTGATGATGGTGTTTAATACCTCATCATCTGAAAGCAGGGACGTCTTACCACTAGTCATGGATAATATCAATGATGATTCAATAATCAACTGATCAATCAAGTTGCTGCCAAATGATGCGTCTAAGTCATGCCAAAAACGATAGAGGCACAATATTGGGAATGTCATTGATTAACTAATAACTAGCACCAAATCAAAAAGATTTTCGGTAACCAACCTTGGGAAGGGATGCAATGAACCAGTAGCAAAAGGGATCAGCGGATGTAGCCAAGCAAATGAACGCTAAGTTGTTGAATATAAAACTAAGGGTAACTCCCTGTGATCAGTGAGCGTAGATAAGGATCGCTAGCTGTATAGCTGCCAACAAATCTAAGTGGAGGTACCACTGAGGTGCCAACCATGCGTCAAGTAACGGATCACGCAGCAATGACGCAACAATAACTAAAAATCTTCCAGCTTCAGGCCATCATAGGCAACAACATACAAGCATATTGCTTTATAGTAGCAATCTGAATACAGTATGAATCTGAATACACATAAAAGCATATATTAAAGTAATTGCAAAATAGAAATTGCAGATGGATCAAGATTTGGTCATTAGAACCAAGCCTGACAGGAAACCTGACCTTTTCTCGCTGCTGGTACCGAGATTTGGATAAATGCCAGGCACCTGCAGTTGGATCCATGTTACCTAGCACCACACCCCATGACGCCATTGGACCAGGATTCAGATCCGGAGGATGCACCGAGAACCCAGCACAAACACCTGAAATGTGCTTGATAAAACTGAATAGTGCTAATTTCAGTTCTTTACTGGAACTGGCTATAGCCTGTCCCACTGAATAGCGCTAAATGAGTCTTTGACTAAGATTATTCTACCCACCTTTTGGAAGATCTCAGACAGAACCTTATGCGTTGATGGTCCATGAAGAGACATGCAAATCTGGTACCAAACTCATGCCAGCTGGCTCCTGACTGTTCACATCCACGAAATGACCAGTCACCACTCTGGCTCTTGGGATGGATTCCATACTACCCATGGCTTTTGGATTTAAAATATTGACATATATTGACCCACAACCACCTCATACAGTTGGTGGTTCCTCAAGCCACATGGAACCCCCAATTTTCATCCAGTTTATATGACTTACAAAACCATTTGTGGTGCTTATGGTAATCAACCAGCCATTTTGGGGGTCCCCTATTTTGAGAAACACCCAGTTCAAACCTTTTGCTACCTCTTGGGTGGTCAAGAAAGTTCACCGATTGTCATTGGTGGTACTCGTCATACGCATCTGGTACCCAAGCCACAACGGGGAAACCTGTCCAATTCCTACAGGAATGACTCAAATGGGATGGCATTGTGCCACAGGTCTGCAGAAACCGAGAATTCGAACATTCGACATTGTTGCCATGCATGTCAACTCGTTGCGGACTAGGGTCCTTCTGTAGACCAGAGGAGCTGATCTGTCCAGTCGTTTCTGAACCGGAGCCAAACCTTGATACCTGCACGAGAATGATGGTTTCGGCTGGTTTCGGGCGAGTGATCACATGCTCACTATCATCGTCATAAAAGTTTGAAAAGCAAGAACTCCAAACTGGTCATTTTCATACTGTAAATAATATTTGTGTGTTGCAGTACCTGATCCGGGAAACTCCCTCTGTGGCCTCCCTACACATAGTTAGCTCCATGTCCTCTCCATTGTGGAAGATCATCGCTTCTGACATCTTGGTGGTACCCTTCTTCTGACATCTTGGTGGTACCCTTCGAAAAGGGTCTAGTGAGTCGGTAAACGAAACAATCAAAAGAGAGGAGGTAACCTCATTCATGTGGTCTTGTCCGATTCGAGCGAACTCTTTTCCAGCGTCGTCTCAACAAAATAACGTCCCTGCTTATCATCAAAAGAAGGCATCATGGAGATGGGTTGCAAGACTCCATGGTGAAACTGGAATTCGAGTATTAGAATGTATTAGAGACAACTTTGCAACTTCAGGGATACTAGAATACTCGAAACTAGAATACTCCTGCTACCATCTGGTTGCGGCACTCCTGGTAGCTCCTGGCCTCGCTCCCCCTTTGACACGGCCCTTTACAGGGCCATAGTGATACCACTCATGAGCTCCCTCCCAACCACCAGCCAGCTGCAAAAAGTATATTGGTCGGAGCAGTGGCACCATTTTGACCTGCCAGAGGTGTCCTCCAAAACATGAAGTCAAACGGAAGAAGCAGGAAATCAAGATGATTGGATGATATTAAATGTTAATGAAATTTTGTTGGTACAGCCCAGATTTGGGTACTCCTGTAAATTGATCAATCATGCCCCTGATTTGCTGATACAGCCCATGACATTTTGTTGGTCAAGAATGCTATATATCCACAGCTGACACCCCTGCCCCGTGCCTCTGTTTTCGAAAGGCCGGCCAGCCTTTCCTGGGAGCTCGATCAGCTTACAACCGTGTCTTTCGTGGCAATGGTTTGATCCTACACCACAAAATATCCAAAAATACACGAATGAAGTTGGAGGAACGAAGACAGAAGCCCAACTTGAGAAGACGACTATCTGCGAAGCTAATGATTTGAGTATGCAAAGAAGGTTTCAACTGGGATTCCCTAGAAACAAAGCTAAGCACAAATAGTTTAACTAGTTATGAGATGTCTGCGGCAGGAATGCTATCATCATTGTACTCTTCATATGAGTACGCTAGAAAACAGGGCAGTAGTCGCCAACCATCCAAATCATTTTTTTTGGTAAAGAAGCATGTCTTTCTCTACGTTGTAAATGCAGAGTGTTCGTGTGATAGCATCTGGTCACCCCTAAATATCTCATGGGTCAAGAGTTTTCACGTCTGCAGGACTCGAAAATTGGTCATTCCACCCCCATCTTTTCAAACTATCTGTAACCAACAAGACATACGCATGCCTGTATACATATATATATATATATACATAGACATTACATAAATATACATCGTTAGAACGAAAAATCATGTGTACCATCCATCATCTTCAGAAGGGCAAGCATGCCCTTCGGGCCAAATCTGGGGAGAGCTTCATGACCTGGTGGTCCTTGCAAATTCGACACACTCAAGGTCTGCTGGTTGGGGGTTGGGTTTCCAAGCCGACCTCGATTGCTGCATGTTTGCCCAGTATGGTTTCCCCCAATTATAGACACCAACAGAAGGGATCCTAACTAAAATTCTACAAAAGGGGAATGATATTTCGTTTGAACAGTATGACCCCAAAGAACTTACAATAAACCACCTAAATCATGCTAAATCCAGGTTCTTAGGGACTGATTTGGGACTGATGGAAATTGGTTTTAGGGTAACTTGCACTTGTAGCAAATTTAACTGCTTTGCTACATGGCTCACTTTGTGCACTAATAATTGGTGATACCAAACAGGGTTAGCCATGATTCACCACTGTGTACAGGCATCAACCATTATTAGGAATTATTATCGACTATGAAAGCATTACTGACCATTATGGACCACTCCTGATTAATTGCTATGAAACTTTGTAAGATCTTCTTTCTCCCATCCACCCACCGTTCTCTCACCGGACTACCGGGGTACCACTCTTTACGGCCAACATGGCCCAACTGCACCTTTTCCCACTGCTTCTGCTTCCTCTTCATTTTTTCTTTTTTTGCCGCCTTTCATCGCAAGCCAACGAATTTGGGGACAATGATGACAGGGACTACAAAAAGCCCCGAAAACACTGGAAATGACTGGTGGGCAATCGTGAACACAGAGAAGAAGTTTGTCAAGAGTCAAAATCATTGATTTATTCACTTGGACAGTGAAAAGACGAAATTTGGACTTGAACCAAACAAAAAAAAATCGAAACCAATCAGCGTACTAGGCAGTGGAAAACATCAGAGAACTTACTGGTTTTCTGAAGATAATGGTCTAGGAACCTGGTCTATCCATACATTGAGTACTGCCAGGTTTCTCCTTGCTTTGTCAGCTACAAATGGAGTCGCGTGCAAATCAATGGTGAAAAAACCTGAAATCTCTTTGCTTCAGTGGAATCCTGAAATCACCATATTAAGCAGGACCAGCACATCTTTATTCATGGCTTTCGAAACCCCTGGGACCCAACCGTAGGCAAGACGATGTTACAAAATAGAGTCTAGTCTCAAACGACCTTATCAGTATCAAATGTCCAGTATATCACTTCAGCACAAAAAGAACAGACACCAATTCTATGCCAATGATGGGTTTAGAGCTGCTACCACAATCAATCCGTTTCAATAGGCCCCCTACGAACCATGTAGTACAAGCCCTGAGAATCATCTGTCAAAAAAGCTGCTCTGTGGGCATATCTGGTCTCATGCATGAGTTTAAAAAATATGAATGTGCATGTGCATGGTTGTGTATGTACCCATGCATGGAGGCAGTGTCTACATGAAATGTACATGATTGTAAATGTACATTACCCCATGCCACCCAACTAGTTGATTGATCCTGCACAGGTTCTGCTGCCTCTAAGAAGACCCTGCCGTGCCCTTTGAGCACAAATTTGAGACGACTTTCGACACGGATGCGCGCGTAAGCGCCCTTGCAGCGCGAGTGTCGTTTCAACATGATCATACAAGGATCCCAACCGATCCCCTCTTATGTCATACTCCCAGAAACCTTTGGTCATATTTTTAATGTTGCTGTCGAAGGGCAACATGAAACAACAACAACAACAACAACAACAACAACAACAACAACAACAACAACACGAGGGAAACAATATAAATGACACTGTTATATACAGGAGATCAACATTTATATGCAGATGAGTCTGATCACTACTAGCTTTGTTGTTCAGAATACTCACTCCTGCATCGCAACATCTCAGCGGCAGGTTGCACAATGGTCTTGCCGACCAGAACTCTCAGCAGCAACATTCGGATGGGTTATCAAGGGTTGTAAAACCGAGGTATCCACAAAGGGCTGTCTCCCTTGACTCATCATAAGTTTGGTGTAAAGCAAGAGGTGCCACATGGTACCAGTCCAAGCTCTGAGCAACTTTGATGTAAGCACATCTCACTTTTTGAGGGTCTGGACTGGGTATCAACAACCATCATGAACAACCCTCCCAAGGCACTGAACAGCATGTTTCACTCAATATTGACCCCTGCTGTCAGGTCACGCACACTGCTGAAGTGACAGGAGTCCCCTTATGTACACAGGGTCAAATCAACTGTTATTCGCAGTTGTCCTCAACCGTCCCTCTTGCTAGGGGCCGTAGGTCACCATGTGAAACAGCCTGCTATTGATTCTTGGACACTTCTGGTTCTCATCTATGCATTGACCACTATCTTTTGGCTCAGTTCCAAAAGAAAGGTCATACCAGCGAGCCGTTGATCCGGCAGGGTGACTCAGAACCAGTAGCCAAGGTATGGCTCAGCGGGACCACAATCGCAGCTGTTTGTCATATCAGTATTGGATGATGATCAGCCCCTATGTAAAAGGTGCACTACAATCACCCTGTATCTATGGGAGTCTCATAGTTAAAGATAACTGTCATGAACGCAAAAACAACACCATGACCATGACTTGCAATTAAAGTGGGTTCGTTTGATGAATCGATTAAACCCTGCCAATTGCCACAATCATTAGTTGTTCATTGCCTGGTCCATTTGATCCCAGTGGTGGCTATTGGGAAAACCTTCACCTTGACGCGATCCTTCACCCAGGCCAACGACATGCGTCATCAACCACGAAACAAGTCTCCAAGGGTTTATATAGCCATATGTCTTGACTTGTCTACTGAATCTATATGCACAGGTAATCAACTATAATTGATTGACATGTATGCATGTGTATACATATATATGTATATATATTATATTCATATGTGGAGTTTTCCTATATGTAATCATGCTGAAACTACTGTAGTAAATATTCTATGTGCGAAGCGAATTAAATCACACAAATGCATTATCTTGATCATTCTTGTCAGTGTCCACAATTGTTTGCTATGTGTGATATAATTACTCTCGTTGGCTATTCTTATCTATTCTTCATCTTTCTTCAAGTCAGAATTGTTGATTCTACCATCGTCTACTCCATTTCAACTCTTTCAAAAGCACCAAGGTGGCGAACGAACCGAACCCAACCGCGGCCTCTGCTGCGCTGGCAAAGCCACGGAGGATCTGCCGGCAACGCCCTGGTTCGTTGAGCTCCCTGACCGGTGGCGATGTGGGGGAAGGCGCACGGAGCGCAAGCTGCAAGCTGCTTTGGCACTTCAGGGAGTCATCCCCAGCAGATGCACATGTGTATCTACAGGGCCAGCATGGGTCAGCTAGGATATGAGCCAACTAAAACAATGCTAGTTCAAACTCCGACAGTTCGACAGTGTAGGGTCATTGTGGGATGTTCACCAGTGTAGCAGGATAATGACCCACAGCCAGATAATAGCATTTGATAACAACTACACGCAGTAATCATGTATGTGTGTGTGCGTATGTCTACAAACATGACAATATTTACGGCCAACTCAATTTGCATATAGCGAATGCGAGATGAAATGTACCTGCAAGGATCTCACAATTTCTGGTTATCCTTGTTCACCTATTGATTATGCATCCCAGGACGGCAACGCTGCTAACACGTATAAACCTTGCATAAACAGTCGTCGCTATTTCGGGGAGCTCCAGAATCAACACAGGTGCTTCACTGGCCTAGCATGGGGGACAAGTTCAGGACTTCCAGCTAGTCCAAAAAGTCAGGTTAACGTGGTAGCCCCAAAACTATAGGCTTTCAAAGCTTGCTGCACCACAAAATGATCCCTATCATAGACAAACATATGGTGCTGAACGCTGGCATAACAAGCACTTATGTCAGAGTGTGCCCGTACATCGCATCCCTAGCTCTGAACATCAGTTTGTCAGGGCGATCATCCAGAGAGAAACCACCAGTTTGATGGTTATCGTCCCGTAGAGTGAATCATTGATTAACAAATATATGGATGCGGTCAATGCCCTGAACCCCTGGTGAAAATGACAGAAATGACCAAACTAGTGTTGGAATGTTCATCCCTCCATTTTTGGGATTATTGGCAATGACCAATGGGACTCGATCCACCATCAGTTGAAACAATTGCGCGTGTCTACCCATCCTTACCCACTCTCCACCAGCCTATCCACACACCGAGGTAGTCTGGACACCATGCTTGGCCCATTTGAGGCCCCTGACCCAGCTTGTAGCATAATGCACCGGACAACCCCTCAGTGCAGCTGGCGGGAGCTTGATTTGAGTAGTTTTCCGTGGTTGGAGGTACCCAAATCAATACGACTGATCAGCATCAACTGCAGGTATTCAATGGTATTCACCATTGGCAACCAGTATTCACCATGATCAAGCATGATCGTAGCATGTTTTCTCGCAACACCATGAAACTTTAGCAACCTGAACTCTCCAGAAGCCTTGTTTCTTAGTGGAACACTAAGGCAATACTTCAGCCATAAAGAATGGTAGGTTTACTAAACAGTTCAACCGATGTTTCTGGATCATATCCTGAATCAAGCCAAATGAACTGTTCCATGGGCGGGCTCACATGAAACCACCAATTCCCCTTATACATCCTGAAACCTCACATGTAGGTGAACATCCCTATCTGATCCCTTACTGTCTACCGAAAAAGTACTCAAGAAGTTGCTGCTTTCCCAAATGGAAAGCTTTGGGCTTATCACAACTTTTGCCCAATGTACTTAAAAACCGTAAAATCGTAAATGTTGACCATGACCAATCACGATTATGTCCTTTCTGTTATACTGTATAACTTCATATAACCATGATCAATCAGACTACAAACCAGTATTGACCATTACGAACCATAAAAATGGACTCCCATAAGCCCCTTTGAACCACAATTGACCACTGCTAGCCACGAAAATTGGCCCAGCTGCTCCTGGCACCCACAACGCCAGGTGGCAATCCACGCTTGTGTGCAGGTACAGATCCAGGTGGTCGTTGTGAGCACCTGAGATCGGCTGCGGACACCGCTTGCTGCTACCCGAAGTCATAGGGGGTGGGGTGGGGCCCCGCAACGGGCGCAACGCTGGGGTTAGTCAGAGTTCGTTCAGCATTGCTGGCAGCTCACTACCTTCCTGTTTAACCCCAAACACAAATTTATGGATACCCCTGGCTCCTTAGCTCCCGCCCAACCAACACCCATTCAAGGGTAGAGGGCTTCCTTTGCCCACGAGCCCATCATGAAGCGAGGGAGGTAAAGCCCTTGATAAAAAGGACCCCTTGAAGTCAACCAGAAAGTGCACCCACCTGTTGCGAAAGAAAATTGAAGCTGGACCCAGCTTAAAATGAGGGTTCCATCAATGATGTATCCCCACTGGTTGGTCTTCCTATCAAAACGATCGTTTGGGGATGGTTGGGATACCACCATTTACGGATAGAACCAGATAAATGCAGGTGAGGTGAGCGAGCCAAGCCAAACTTGTGTGGAACCTTGAAGATTCACTTGGGCTGCTGCACTACCCCTCTGAAAAATATTCGTCCAACCAACGATCCCAAATATTGGGGAAATACACACTATGTTTCGTGTGTACCTTCTCCCAGTGTGGAAATTATTCAAGGCAGTCCGAAAAACGAAGGACTTTCCAGAATTTGTCCTCCGTTGTCAGAGTGATTAATGTTCTTTTGAGGGCCTGGCCCCTTGCCAAACACCATTTTTCCTACCTCATTCTGTGCGCATAAAATGCCCCTTGGTCACAGCCTTGGCCGGTCATGATGTCCAGTAGATTGCACCCTGGTTGACGTGGGTCATTGCCAAAGAACTTGGGAGAATGCAGGATGAACTGGCACCAACGGAAAACTAAACTGGACCTCACATTGGATTTGAACTGGAATCACCCTCAATTTGGTGAGCAAATGTACTAGTTGGGTTCAAGAGGTGGTTGCAGACCTTTACATTAGGATCATTGTCAGCACTCATCATCGTCATTGTCCGACAGGTTGGCCATCTTGTGATCTCCTAAAGCTTTCCGTCATTGCTTGCCTGGAGTGCGGCTGTGGACAAGTATGACTTGAGCCTCGAGCTGCACTAGCAACACTGCAACTCTTTCAGGAAAGGTCAGCATATAGCATGAATTGTTCATCAGCGACAGGGCTTATTCAGGAATGAGCCGACAAGTACTCCGGGGGGAAATTGTGTTTGTCCCAAATTCCAGATTAGCGTACCGTGGACTGAAGTAGAAACACAGAAAGAAGAAGGAAAAACAACACAGCAGAATGCTGCAACACAGCTTGACGTCCCAACTTGATACAGGTCGAGTTAGTTGATCCCAGGCAGGGAGGGCTTTTTCAACGAAAAATAAGTCAAAACCACATCGTCTCGTTTGACTTCCGCCGGTGATCTTTTCAGGCCAGGTCACACATCTTGAGCTGCCCCATCAAGTTGATCCCGGTAAGGATGAGCTCCATGGACCGAGCCTGTGGGGCATGGAGCCTCCACTTGAGAGACAACCGATGGTTTTGAATGATTAAGCATTGGGTTGGTTATCCATATTTTCGCTCTGGCAAACGAAGCTGGAAGTGGAAAAACCAACAGTTTGGGATGGTTCATCAGTTGGAATTGGTGATTTTAAACTTGAGCTTGCTCTCTCGGAGGGTGAACATGCACACTTGTCAAACATCTATGAAAGGAAATCAAACAATTCCTGATACGTTCTGGATTCTCTGTCCCGGTTTGATTTTTTACATACCCTACTTTCCCCTTGTTCCCCTTCGGTGTCGCTCAAAGTGCCCTGACTCAAGGTCCGGGCTCATCATCAACCACATTGGGTACCCCCCACAAATAGAGTGCTTTTCAGCAACCCCGCAGGAGTGGTTGCTGAAGGATCATCCTGATTATCAACCAACCAACCAACCGACCGACCGACCGACCAACCGGCCGACCAACCGGCCAGCCAATCCAACAGCCCCAACCTCCACAGCAGCGGTTGCCCTATCTTGACATCTGCGCCCAACCAGCTTATTCTTAGCAAGCAGCATTTGTCAAATTCTTGGTGACCCCTCCGCAATTGCGGAAACGAATTGGCCTGAAGCTCGACGAACTTCGCAAGCTCCGCCGCCACCCGAGGGAGATGCGGCTGTAGCACCTCGAGTTGACACAACGCTCAGCCAGTGTTGTGGGGTACCAAACACTTTTTGACCATTCTAATGGGTCATTGTTCACCATGGATAAGCCCACATCAACAAGTAACCATCCGTGTAGCGTTGCAACTGTTCAACTGCTGAGATTTCAGGCATCACAAGTCACACAACTTCTAGGGCAACCATCTTGAAGCTACATGGCCCACTGGATGAAGTTTGGATTGAAACCATGGTGGTCGCCCTACTTGAATCATTCACAATCTGATAATCACTACACTTGGTTGTGAATAGTCCCAAGAATCATGGCTTGCCACATCAGCCAGGTACTGTTTCTTGCTCACATTTGGTCGCTGAAAGAGGTTTATCCACAGAAACAGTACATTAATGTACATTACACAAACGGGTAGCATGTGCATGAATAGGGTCGGGTCACCTCGAACCGTTGATTGGCTTAAAATGACCAGCAGTGCCATGTGCCTTGTTGGCCCAGTACATGCAAGTAACTCTGTAGATAGCATATTTACAACTTGTCTGTTTCTACGTAAGCACATGGTTCTTGGCATTCTTGTACAAAATCCTGTTTCGATTGGCTTGGGGCATTGTCTGCTAAATCATTGCTTCTTGTTCTTGTTCGGCCGTGATATCGGATCTGATCAAGCTGTCGATGCTTCGCCCCAAGGCCAGGGCTATTGATATTGTCGCATGTACATACACATGTCGATACTAACCCAAGCATATACATTTGCATGCACGCATATGAAAGGATATGATGAACAAATACAAATGCTGGTGGATCAAAATGCAGTACGTACATCTATCGTAGCACATCAATACATGCATGTATGTATGCATGCATGCATGCATGCGTGCATTACACACTTTACACTACATGCGAAACATACAAGCCATTATACACATATACTATACATACATAGATACGTACAAAATTACATACAAACATCCACAAATAATTAATCACATACAACATACACAAATACCTGATACTACCTGTACATGTCTGCATGTCAAATGTGCTGCTGTCATCACCACCCACCAACTGCCAACACGTACATACTGGTAACGTGCACGTCGGATATTGTCCAGTTATTGAGCAATGCACCACCGAGAACAGACAAAAATAAGCTAAAGACTAGATTCAATCATTCATTAGCAAGCCACCCAAGAAACTCACTATGTAGCTTGCGATTTGACGCAAAATATGGAAGGTAGGTTAATGTAGGTCTCCGACGACCATGGATCAGTATCACCAATCGTGATGAGAACCGGCAATCACGCGACACAATGGCCTTCTCGTTTCTTTCAGTTCTTCTACAGCATGAAGAAAGCAAAAACATGAAACTAAGTGATGGAATCTGAGGCCAGTCGTGCTCCCTGGGCAACCGGGCCAAACGCAGCTCCTGCAGAAGCTTGCGCAGTGCTGTCCCCAATTGGAGAGTTCCCACCAGCCGGTTCCAAGAATCCCCGGCCCTTCTTTGCCAGACTTTTTGCAGGGTATAATGAGAACAACATAGCCCCCCAACCAACAAAGTCTCTTCGGGCATGTCTGCAACATTTCCAAGCTTGGCCTTTTGGATATGTCCGCACATTGCGGATCCAAGCATGCACATCACTATCACTTTTAGGCAAGGGAACGATTTTGTTGACTTGGGACAGCTCGCATGATGGACGCAAGACACAGCGCCTCCGGAAATGGAGACTCTTTAATAACGACAGCCAACTAGTTATACATAATCAGCAGCATCAAAAAGAGCAACATTCCAGGGACTATCATCCGACTAATCAAGGTCTCCCGGTATAGTCAGGAAACATCATTCTATGACCATTTCCTGACAAAGCAGCGTTGTAGTTGCTGGTTGGTGGTTTCAAGCCCTATGAAAAGATTAATGGACCAACCAACCATTTAAGTTAATACGTTTTGGAAAATTAAAGATGATTCAATCCACCCACCAGATGGCGTTAGCTGGGCTCGAAATGGGACGGTGTGAAAATCGAGCTCTTGGGCTTGGACGAAAGTGGCTCCCTGTTCCATCTTGCGATAAAATCTGTCAGGGCTCAAGGAAAGGACTCGGCGACGAGTGGGATCAGCAATCATTGGAATTGCCATCAAGAAGTTGACAAGTCTAGACCTGCGATATTTCTGGCGGATCTGTTTTCTTTGAAAGATCAACTAAATGCTTGCTTGCAGTCCCATTACAATGCCAAAGCAAGATTTCACCTATTAACCAACACTAAGACATGCTAAGACTATCTACCAGAAGAAAGGAAGCAAACACTCCCGGTTCGCATCATGAGACAGCTATGCGTTCATTCAGATTCGACCTTATAGACAGCTGTTTGGTTGCCGACGCATGCCCCACTCGACAAAAGGACTTTCCGACTTGGAATGTGTACATGATAATCATCCTCATAAATCCCTGAAATTTGATGGTAGATCACCAGTCATTTACAGCAAAATGGGGGATGGTTATCAACAGGCGGACCTACCATTACTTCATACAATTTTAGTAATTCATCTGGAAGTTGACCATCATTTATATAGCGAAATATGATGAAATATGGATTTATATGGATTTAACCCTACAAATCGCGTGTCAGGGTTGAGTCGCACCGCACCATGACGTTGAGTCGGCTGGTACCCGACACCCCGTTGAGTGTGGTCGATGGGCTCTCACGGCCGCGTTCCTCCGCGGAGAAGCCGGGTGTCTTTGTTCTTGCAATGGTAGAGTCCTGAGCTGCTTCAGGGGGTACAGGTGGACGTGGTCAATATTAGTCAACCAACCAATGAATGATTTCCACCATCAATAATAGGGAAAACGTGCTGGTTAATGATGGGGAACCAGGGGGACTAATATTGACCCAAACCAGCGACTTGAAAACCATCAAAACACCCCATGGAAAGCACCGGTCATGGCTAAGGCAGTCAGAACCGAAAGTTCGAATTCCAATGTGAACGCTTCAACGCTGAGACCTCCAAATGTGATCAAATGATTGTTAAAAAACTAGACTTCTACATGGAAAGCGCTAGGTCAACAGTATGGTTTTCTAGGTTTCCAAAGCAGAGTTCCACATGGAACGGGGCATGTCACACTATCATTTCCAACTGTAAGAAACCAAAATTCACCATGCAGAAAACAGTGGGGCATCCAGGGCGAGATCTGGGGCGAGATGGAGGGCGAAATCAAAACATGTTATGAAAAGTACGTGCCCGTTCCTCCAGCAAAAAGCAAAATATATATATATATATATAAATCTGGTTTGCAATTGCTTCGAGTTTGTTTCTTACTGACTCGCTAGCCTTGTCGCCATGGTTGAAAATGAATCCCGTGTGCTTGCTTTCTCTCAATACCTTCTAAGGAGCAAACCCAGAATTTTCCGGGAGATGTTGAGAGCACCGGGTAGCAAAACACATAGAACAAGCTGAAACAATTCAAAACAGTCAAGTGAATCACACATGAGACAAGAAACACAGTGGAACTGCGGTTATAGCAATAAACAAGTTATCTGCTCCTCGCATGAAATCCTACGGTAAAAGTGCATTACATGAAAATAAGATAAAATAAGCATGTTTTGGTAACCATCCAAAACGCAACTGAACGCAAAACGATAACAACTTCTGCTGTATGGATTCCCCAAACTAAATGAGTCAAGTGAGATGAAAAGTTGTAAGCGGTAACGTCTTCATCATCTACCTGTAACACTCCAGGAAATGCCTGATCGTTTTTGGCATCACATGGCTCAAAGATCAAAAGACATCAACCACGAACTCAGTCGCAATGGTTCGTTGGTGGGGAGTTGATTCAACATGGGCCAACATTTTCACCCCCATCCTGGTTGTCGGATGGGTGTTTCTCAAATAGAGAACCCCAAAAATGCTCGGTTTATCAATACGAATGATTAAAATTGGATGATTGGGGGTTCCCCCATGACTTGAGAAACCACAATATCTTTGGATTTCACTCAACCTTGGTTCAGACCGCCATGACCCCTCTCTCCCGACTTTGGGCTCCGACCGCCCATCCGTATAGGGCCTGGGGCAAAACGTGTGCAAATCTGTGACATGGATCCAAATGAATCCCCGCGGGCAAACATTTTGGTGACCCTCCCAAAAAACCTCATAGAGCAGCACCAATTTCCGATCAGTGTGGTTTGACCCAACCATTCCTCGTGTGCAAACATCACTAATTATACTACAAGTAACTATCTAAATAATCATTCTTGGGTTGGTGGTTATGCCCTGTCAGGACTACTGGCAACCCATTGGGAAATCCGAGTTTCCTACAGTAGTAGCGTTGGCGCCGCTTCCCTAGTGATTGAGTCGTGTCCAGGGAAAAAACAAAACTCTTGGAGTAAAACCTCAGCAGCATCATCCACCACTTCCCTACTATTTTCAGCGAACATTGGCATACAATTAAGCATTGTCAACCAACCATCATCAGCATTATCATCATCGTGGTCGTCGCCGTCATCCTCATCAACGTCATCATCATCCCTGGCGTCATCATAATATGCATCATTGTCACCTTCAATATGTACAAGTAGACCTCAACCGACATTAATTATCAAAATTTCAATCAGCTTGATGTATGTATGTTCAAGAAAGGTTCGCACGCGATTTACTCTCTGGCGGTTGGCTCTCGCATATCAAAACAAGAATATGTTTGGATTCCACAAGAACATTCATGATACTGGTTAATTAATTACTATAGTTCAATCTTCGTACCCGCTGGATGACCAATCCCGATTGAAAGCCATGTGGGCCATACAGCCATACATATTGACGCTCGTATGTGTTGATAAAGCTTGGCTTCATGCTTGGTGCCATCAAGGGTGTGCTGCTGTCATGCAGAGTGTATGCGCTGAACCCGGGCGCCAACACAACGGAGTGTTGTTGCCATGGCCGCCATGGGTGGCGTCCAAACCAGGAAGTGCCGCTGGCATTTTCTGCGCAAAAAAAATGCATGATTATTGTGTGCGCATGTATCCAATGGAGCTACCGCTATCAAAAAACCCATAGCTCACCGTTTTCCATCATCAAACCATTCTACTTAATCAAGCATTAGTATTATCAAATGTATCGTCGAAGATTATGAACAACTATTGAGCCGCATTTGTGATAATATTGCTTGATGCAATACCAATAATTGTTCATAATAGTTTATAGATCGTACAAGATTGAGTGATTATATTATCGCTGAACTATCAAGATTCATTATCAATACCCTCCGGTAAACTAAGATGGCAATGGAAAATCCACCATGTTGCGGGGAAAACCCTGTAAAAACATGAATTTATGGCGGATTTCCAGCCAGCCATGTTAGTTTACCAGAGGGTAAGCACCCTTTAGCGATCTGAACCCATCAAACGCCGTCTGTTCCCCAAGCCTTTGCTGCAGCTCCTACGAGCTGTCCCTGGAGGCCCGCGTCCCCTCAGTCGCAACGGTGCAAGGTGGAATGCTACAGAGATGACTCGGATATATAAAGAGTAACTGCAAGGATGGTCCTTAGCTGATTGACAACTGACCATCCATGATTCAACCATGGTTGAAAGCTGCTAAAGCCAATGATTTCATCGTGGTTTGACCACCATGGTGCTAATCATCCCGGTAACCATGATACTTATTGCTTATCTATTACTGCTTAATCAGATGTATCATCATGGTCTTCAGCTGATTGCCAACGGATATAATGACGATAAATGATGACTAAGAACTGATCACTGCTGGACAATGTTGGTTAATAAGCTGACTATCAACTGTTCAAGTTTAAAATGGGTAATACTTAAGCTGGTTCATTGTGATTAATTGTGGCGAATAGTGGTTGATGACCAGCCAAACTGAAAGATCCACCTGGTAGTAAACCGAAGCTGATGATTTCCCATCAAAGATCGGACTTCTTAACAGCTGGATCCCCCACGGCGCCGACAGGTTTTCCCACGCGAATCTTTCCATGCTTTGGGGAAACCACATGGGAAACAGCACCAAAAACCGCGATCCCAAAGGTCACATCAGAGGGCTAGCCGACCAAACAGTGTCTTCTATGTATATGTCATATACTTATATAGATGTGCCCCGAATCCAAATCTGAATAATTATCTGTAGTAAAGGTGCGGTATTGCTATGAAAATCAAATGAAACATTCTACTGACCGTTCCTGAAATTAAGCCATTGTTGTCAGTCATACCCCTGCTTGCCTTGGTTTCGCCCTCAACGACACCACTCAAGGACAAGAACTGGTTGGTGTCCCAGCGGCTGCCGCCAAGCACTGTTTTGAGGAGCTCTTTCAGCCTCGAACATGTAGGCGAAGGCCAGTCTGGGTGTTGGGTTGGTAATTTCGAGTCGTTATAACAATACCCAACATGGAAAATGACAAAAATGACTGGGATAGACAACAACTGGTAAATAACTGGTATACCATGGTTGGTATAGTCATTATACCAACACCCAGACTCGGAACCAACCATCATTGACAATGACTATACCAACATGGTAAATGACAATTATACCTCACTATCATTTTTGGGCATTTTCTGGCCAACACCCAGACTGCGGAAATACAACACAATCTACTTTTTGAGAACTGGGGAAATCAGTCTCTTTTGAGAACTATCTTTGATTGAGGAGATATGCAAGAATCAGTTTGATTATGTTTGATTGGTTTTGATTGTTATCAACTAGGTTGACTATCCTTTGGTTACATTTGGCACTATAGCCTGATGATTGTTAGATGAAAGAATTGCTTGGTTGCCAATCCTCAAAACTAAGTCATAGCTATATACAAGATCAAATTGTTTTTGATTCGAAAAAACAAAACATCTTGGAATGTTGGCATTTCTTTTCAGTCAGCATTTTTCATCATTGATCTGTATGTTTTTTCCATGGTTTTTCTATGGTTTTCTTTAACTTCCGGAAGGTTTCCCATTGTTTCCCCTACAGGTTGCCGTGGTTTTAGAAAGGTTTGCCGTGGTTTCCATAGGTTCTTTCATGATTTTCCCATGGTTTCCCATGGTTTCCACAATGTTTTTTTCTCATGACAAACTGTAAGATCACCGGAGTGTATTCTTAACGATTATTGACTGACCATCTGAGGGATCTGGCAGCAGGTGCCGCAGACAGACTGGGTGCGCCTGCGGAGGGTGCACCGACCAAAGACCGAGCAACCATTACTAACCATTATCAATCATTACCAACCTACCATTGAAGAATGAACTGCTTATAAGTTAAAATGCTCAAGAATAATTGATTGGTTGACCTAATCATTACTAACCTAATGCATTGGTCTCAGTGTAACCCTGGTTGTACTCTTTATGACTCCGAGAAACGGCCCGCTCTTGGACCAAAGGCTTGACTCCACACTAGGCCTCAGCCAGCGATGAGACGTGCGCATGTCTCATGACATGCACTTATGCATGCAGATAGGGGTTATAGCCACTAATAATGATTAATAATAGGGCAAAACCGTAGGATTTTCTAGGGTGAACTATAGTCGAACTTGTGGTTTTATGGGAGAGTATAGTGGTGAATGATGGGGGAGAATGGCTCACAATAATAATCAACCAACTATAAGTACATGCATGGGTTTGTCCATGAATGGTGGTACCTACGAACACCCTATGTTCATAACCATTGTCAATAGGGAAACTACCAGTGTTGGCGTACTTTTGGACAAACCCATGTTGCATGCCTTCAGAAAAGAAATAGAATCTACTGTATAATGTTATATACATGTTCATGTGCGATGTATAGCAAATGGTTTGTTATGGCTTTTGATCATGTACAGTACCACTACAAGCAAGTATAATTATACATCATATCATACATTATTGTGTTGCATGAATCTCTGGATGCACGATGCATGACACATTGTATCATACGAATCATACGTATGCATGTCCGTACGTATGTATGTCCGTGTCCAGGCAATGGCCTGGCTGCCGCCCAGGCAGCGAGGCAGCATCGTCGCACATCCAAGAGGCTCCATTGCCCAGCATGCTTTGATGATGAGGTCTGTCACAATTCGTCGCATGCTTGAGCGCAGCCGGCCTAAGGCTGGAGATCTGTGGCCTGGCTATTTAGAAACAAAGATGGTAATGGTTGACTTTGAAATGGTTGGTCATGATTAATCAATCAGGGTTATGACTGATCATGGTAAGATGGTTGATAAATAATGGTTAATAAATCGAGTGCTGTAGTTTCTCCCAAGCGATTGTCATTCAGTTGGAGAATGCTGCACCACACGTTTGGGGAAACCACAATCTGTGGACCTTGCGACAGCACTGGCGGCCAGTGAAAAGGGCTGTGTTCATAGGACGATGGAAAGTGGCAGTCAGTCAGATCAGACAGAAGATCACACAGGCGTGCGAAATTTAATGATAGGAAGACATAGAAAGTAGGCGAACTGCTGTGTTTTACATGTTTCGTGCTCCGGGATGTGTCACCAGGTAGTCTCCTCAAAACAGCAGGTACGGAGGTCAGTTGGGAGAGGGATCCGCAAAAATTGCACCTCGCTGTGCCGAAACGTACATTCACAAGTCAAAATTGCAAACAAAAACGACATTCTCGAGGGTACTTTTGAAAACGTATGTGCAAAAACTTGCCGGTGCTGTGGCGAAACGCACATTTGCAAGTCAAAATCGCAAAAAGACTAGGTGGTCAAGCCACTTTTCACCGATCAGACGTGCAAAATGTGCACAGCCCTGTGGCCAAACGTACATTTGCCAGTCAAACTCCTGAAAACTGGGAGGTTTTGCCACGTTTTGGGAGGTTGGACGAGTCACTGAGCAAGATCATCATCATCATCATCATCATCATCATCATCATCATCATCATCATCATCATCATCATCATCATCATCATCATCATTCTCATCATCATCATCATCATCATCATCATCATCATCATCATCATCATCATCATCATCATGACTTTCAAGCATCATCCACTCCATCACTTCATCTCAAACAACTCTCTCTTCCTATAGGCTGTGTATTCTGGAAACTTCCGCACCGCCTTGCGCGCTTACTACGTCAGGTCTATTGATAGTTGACTATCAATCCATTACATGATCCACTGGCTATTAATGGTTTATCCATGGCCCCATGTTGACTATCACGATAGATCAATCATTTATCAACATTATAACTTGCAACCATTGTTGACCATTGATCAACTAACCATCATTGACATTCATTGACGTCACAAAATGTTACAAAGCATTATCAAATCATAAACCACTATTGGTGGCTGTCATTATTACCACTGCATCATCAGGCCGCCCTCCCAACTCTTCCAAACCGATTGATTTTATTGGGCAAGCAAAGCAACATGGACTGCTCTGTGGATAACAGTTAGCATGTATGCATGCCATGTCTTCATGCCGTTCTTTGGTTGCAATGACGTCACATGTGCTACACAATCTTGCAGGCATTGCTTGGACATCTGTTTCTGACATCTGAATTGTTGCCCTGTACCAGCCTGTAGTAGAATGTTGAACCCCTTCGTTGATGATCATCTGGACTACTGCTTGGGGTTCCGTGTCAACTCTTGGATCTTGTGCCACACTGGCCATCAGGACATTGCGTGGTGACAAGTGATGCCAAACTCGTGGTAAACAACCCCTGGGTGGAGGCTCAGAATGTCACCCCAGAACGTTGACATGCATCAAGCATCAATCACGTCATTATTGTTTCTAGGTTGTATCCACTCTTAGTGTGAGACACATCCCGGCTCTCTGTTTGTCAAAATGTCAACCCTATTCCTGTTAAAACAATCTTAGTCAGGTCCCGCAACATCTGTATATTTTGGAATACACCCACTCAGTAGATGGATGCATGAATGGATGGATGGATAGATAGATAGATAGATTGATAGATAGATTGTTTGATAGACAGACAGCTAACCAGACAGACAGACAGACAGACAGACAGACAGACAGACAGACAGACAGACAGAGAAGCAAACCAAGCAAACAAAGAAAGAAACAAGCAAAGAAAAGAAGGAAGGAAGGAAGGAAGGAAGGAAGGAGGGAAGGAAGAAAGAAAGAAAGAAAGAAAGGAAGGAAGGAAGGAACGAAGGAACGAACGCAGGCAGGGAGGCAGACAGGGAGGCAGACAGGGAGGCAAACAGGCAGGGGCCTGAACAAACTGTGATACTGGTGGTATGAGTACGATGAACAGTCAATCATTGTAGGGGACCAATGGCACTGACTTTGCGTAGTGCAAGTAGTGAGTAAAATACAGTATAGCTTATAGATGACCAATGGGATGAGCATGCACACGACATGAAAAAGACACCCAAGGATTCTTGCTGAAATGTAGCTAGCTCCTTGCCAAAGTCTACGAGGCTCTAATCCGAGTACCGCCCCACAAATTCAGATTGGGAGCCGTCAAACTTCCAAACTTCCTTTGATAACAACTATTCATGGTTCATAGTGGTTACGCACCTCTGGACAAACTTCTGCACCCACTGCTGCAGTGCCAAGTAACCGCAGTCCTCGTCTTTGTCTGGAAGGATTTGTGTTGCGTTGATCAAACAGCGGATCGCGGCAACCTCCGCACGACAAGGGACACGGTCAACAAGGAATTGAGATGGTGGGTTGCATGGAAGTGGCAACACTGCTTATGGACAAAGTACCAAACTGACAAAATGTAACTTAAGTAACCATCCAACTACAGTGACATACAACGAACCAAACACCTCTTTTTTCTTAACTAAGCATCATTTCTCATTTCTCATGTGCCTTGTAAAAGGGTCCATTCCCTTGCTACCCTTGCACTACACAGAACATCACAGAGCTAACCATCTCACTGCAGACTCACAGAGGCTGGTTCAGCGGCCTGACTCTGCCATGCAGCTCGGATCAGGGCGTCACATGTGCCCATGCCTTCAGCCACGAGGCTCAAGTAATCCCTGGATGGAACGGGAAGGTCTGGCCTGTGGGGGGGAAGCCACCACTTTGCTATCCTCAAAAGTAGGGGGATTGGCACTCTCTGGCACCTGGTCACGCGGAAAATCCACCATTTACAGCTGGTTTACCAGGTTGGTTTAGCAGAGTGTACATCAAGAGGACCATACATAACCTGATAGGTGAAACCACCAACCAGTTGACTGGCCACCTCAACGCATGGCATATTTTGGCCACATCGATTTCACAGATCACCATTGGTGACCGGCCACTCCTGGTAGCTCCTGGCCTCGCTACCCAGTTGAAGGCCCTTCAAAGGGCTATGTAGTCATGGGTACCCCTGGCTCCTTAGCTCCCTCCCAACCACCACCCGGTCAAGCAACTACATCAAACTGGAAAGTATCCAACTGCTTTGGCAAAATCCAAGCTGGGATTCAGAATCTGCGGTGCTGTTATGCCCATGAACTGTTCATTCCTCTATGCAGCCCCTTGTACAGTTCCATGTTCTATGGACGGAAAAAACCTGTCCTTCGAAGGGGGATTGTCGAACCCGAAACATCAGTTGGAGTGTTGAAAATCAATATATCTCAGAGACATTGAACCAACTGAACAAGAGATGTTCAAGCTCAACATAGAGAAGCAATTAATACTAGGGGTAGAATCACAGTAACAATGCTACAGACTTTGCATGGGTATGTAAACGCACCTTTCAGAAGGTCCCGTACTTGCGATTCAATGATGCCATGAATCGCTACCAAAGTGGTGATACAAGCTATGCTTACCAAGTACTTCCTGACTTGCGGAGTGGGGCAATAATTAGTGGTTGAAACCAGGCTTGAAGTACTAACTCGTTGATTTTACACGAATTTCAATTGGCATATATACATGATTTGCTTCTACAAGAATTGGTCACCGATGTTGAACATACACCAAACAATGGGAATAGTATCAACAAAATCACTGGAAGCCAGCAATCAAGGAGGGTCACGACTTAGTCGGGAATCGCAGTGTTGCCCTGATGGACAGGCCATCACTTGCGATGGATTCCCTCTGAATTTGTGAACAATCATTAGGCAGTGGGTCGAAACCCTGTACCCCTGGTTCCCCTACTATGAACCATTGTTTTTTCTATGATTTGGTTGGTCATTATCAGCCATTGGTTGGTTGGTTAATATTGACCCATAGCCATTTCACCAGCTTAGCCAGCGCTTTCCTCTGAAGAATTCCCAGATTTCCAGCTCAACCCACTGCCCAGCCTTGGTTTTGGAACGCTGGGGTCACAGCCACCTGGAAACAGTCATGAGTCATGGATGTGTAGTTTTGTTTAAGTGGCCTTGTGAGGGTGGATAATCAGCTGACGAAATACTGGTTGACAATTCTTCATCAATGGTTGATCATGGTTATTTTTGATTTATTCATGAGTAACTGGTGGTTAATAATGGCCAATGAACGGTCGATTGCTGGTTAATCATGGTGAATTGCTGGTAAATGGTCAATCGAAATTGTTGGTTCGCAGTGGTCGGTGGGTACAACAATAAAGTCGAGGAACTGTTTTTCTCCTGGTAGTATAGAGGTCTATGTCCGAAGGCATGTCCTGCAGGATATGCCATCCAGTACTGGTAGCATCCAATCTAATTATTGATTGCAAGTCGTTTTCTAAACTTGGTTGCAACGGCAAATTCCATGGTCAGCAAACTGCCACACTCATGTGCCAGGATTTTCCAACTGTTGCCCAGTGCATCCGGATGGGTTTTGAAAGCCAGGGATATCAGGGTTAACCAGGCAGATCGAAACCCTGCGCCACAAACATTCAAACAATGAACAGGTATTTGTGACCTATATGTATATACAAAATCATACAAGTGTGTTTTTGAAAATCTAGTTTGTGGACCTGTGAACCGGTCTTTCTTGAGATCTTTGCAATGGTGTTGCTCATCTCTTGGTCAATTTGCACCCGCAAGTGCAGTGTACATCATGTGGCAGTGGGTCAAAACCCTGTACCCCTGTTTCCCCATCATTAACCATTGTTTTCCCTTATTATTGTTGGTAAATCCTCCATTAGTTGGCTGGTTAATATTGACCCATAGCAATGTGAGCCACAAAAACCATTGCTGCAGGAGGTTGCCCAATGGCACCTGGCCGTTCCAATTGCAACCTGGCGAAGGCTTGGTCTCTCGGTGGATGGGTAGAAGTTGACATTCGCTACGCAAAGGAAACCGTGGTTTACTGAGGAAACTAGATAGGTTATGATAGGTTCATGTTCACGTGGTCTATTATGGTTTATTGTCGGGCCGAAGGGGTGGTTAATACAAGGGCGAACGGGATAAGTGATAGACCAGTCGCAACAAACATTGGTGGATGTATCAGCAATTTCTACCATTCATAGGGCTTTCTCGTAGCGATGCTGTAGGAATTTGGAACGCTTGATCAGATTGGGTATGGACGTATGGTAACCAACGTGAGTTGCCCGATGATAAACAGAAAGCAGTGAACAACCACCAGAAGGGGTATATCAAAGCATATCAAGGATGAAGAACAACAACAACAACAACAACAGCATCATGTCCAAGAACATCCCCTAATCAGCCGTCGCGGTAGTGCTGATCGTTCACCTTGCATATTTCAAATATGGTAGGGTACGGTAGGCTTCTTATTTATACCATACCCAACAAGAAGGGTATTAAGCAGCAACACTGCCAATAAAATCAAATAACAATAGCTATGACAACATGGCACCTATCCCCTGATGGACCTAGATCGCAATCAAATAACGTCGCAACTGGCAGTGTCGAAAATTCAGTGGAGAACATGAAGAGCTGTCAAACATTGTCACCGCCAAGCCAAACACCAGACAAACACGGTGTCTGGCACTCCAAGAGCTTCCCATGCAAAAGCAAATTTGGGAAAATGAACAACAAAAGTATCAAGTGTTAATATCTCAATGGAGCAGCAGTCAAGACTTTTGAGTAGTCCCGCACCGTACTGGTTGTTGCTTGTAAGTTCATAGTGGTTTTTTGCTGGTGAACAGTCATGAATAATGATTAATAAATGTTCAACGGATGATCAATGGAGAGCTTGATGCCAAATGGTTGATAATGGCTAGTGGATATCTGCTGGCTGATACGCGACAGCCGCACAACAGAGGTCTTGATGGCCAGGATCATCTACTCAGATCAGGATGGATGCGGCAGTCTTCATGCCACCTCGTAGGGCACAGCGTAGACATTTCTTTCTAGCAGCCAAAAGCTTGGTTTCGCTTCAAGCATGAATCCCCAGCAAGAGAAAAAACACCCAAAATTCGAGGCCCAATTTTGACGGGAAACTGCAGAACTCCGTGTTGATGAAACAAGACACGGCAATCTACCCCAAAAAATTTACATTTGGTGCAGGTGTGCACAAACGAAGAGGTCAAGCAATTGCTGGTCTTCCAACGAAAAATCAGCCATCGCACCAACCCCCCCACCGAAGCAAATCATCATGCGCTGATCTCGAAGTGCTGAAGTCCCCTGAGGCATCAGCAAAGCGGACAGGACTTCATCGACGTGCTGGGGCTCAATGACGGTTTGCGGCGAGTGACCTTTCTTATCGAAGTGGATTGTGATGGTCCATGTTCATTGTCGATCACCAAAACCATATCGAGGCTCATGACGACGAAACAACAGGCAGGTGAACATCTACCATTCACAAAACTGAAGTTGTGTCATCGTTCTTGCTTTTTCACAAGGTGAATCATGAGGCTCTTTCGCAGTGTTTGCTGTCGGTTTTGGCTAAACCAAATAGCATATTGATATTTCCTTTGACTCTCATGCACTGCTTCCCTATTGTTGACGATCGTTAAGCATAATAATCCAATAAATCAACCATTCTGAACCACTATTAGCAGGGCTATGCCCCTTCTTATGGCTTCAAACCAGTCGTTTTTTCAGGTGTTTAAGCGAAACCCAGCAGCCTTGTGAACAAGTCCACGACACAGAATTCATAGCATAACATTGTGTTCGAACACATGAATGATTCACCAGCACTATCTATGGTAGCTCCCAATAAATCATCGTTTCACTACCAAACCCCTGGGTTTTGCTTCGTAGCTATTCCCAGCCCCTGTGTAGTTTCATAAACCAATGAATGCTGTTCATGTTGGAAGGCATTGGATCAACATGAAGATGTACTACTACTATGCAATCATCCTAGACACTGATTCTTCAGATCGAACGCAAAGGCAATGCCTGTTTTTATACATCAAGGTCAACCATTCGAGAATCTGCTGACCAATTCAAATAGCAACGAAACGCTCGTCAAATCACGAGAAGAGAACACTCGGTCATCTCTTCTTGAAACAAATCGTTCGAACCGCTTGTCATGACAGCGGTTTTCTTCACGTGGGTCAGCAACCATACAAGTTCGCCATGGGCTTTGGCTCACATCACATGCTGGTAACTAGTTTGCTGGGACACGAGGGCTACAGGGTGTCACCCATAGGGATAGACATTGTAGGCACCCTGTGGCATCCAGCTGCACCTGTAGCCCTCTGATCACTGGCCAAAAAGGGCTCGAACCGAACGCGGCTGCAAGCCACCAGGATGAACACGCATGAAGGGCATCACCGGAAACACCACTAGTGACCCACAATGAAAAAAGGCAGGACCTGTCTCATCTATCTCCTGAAGCAAGCAAGCCTAATCACAGGATATGCAACTGTTGCTTGTCCAACGATAATTATTGGTGGTTAACTAGTTGACTTGAGCAACAGGGATCGCTTGCCAACAGCCAACCAAACTGCTCATGGTGGTCGATCAACCGGGTGTTGTAAACAGAGAGAAAGCGTCCATGATGAGCGAACAGAACAAATCACAGCACAAGCAACCTTGGTGAGTGAACAACCCCCATGCAACACAGTGAGCAGTTATGAAGAATGAAGAAACGGCAGATGCAACAGTCAGTACTGCTATGCGCAATCATCAACCAACAGCGAGAAGTATCACACTCAATGTTTGTTTTCAGGAAAAGATCAACAGTTCTGCATACATATCCCAGATATCGAGAATAGCTACTATCCCATCTCAGACACAACATCTTCTAACGTTCACCATTCAATGGTGACAATGACACACCAGCGTCGCTTCACAAGTTGTGGCACAAGAGATGATCACACATCGTCGGACTGCTTGGCTTCACAACCAAAGCTACATAATTCATCGAACCAACATGTGAACTGGCCAACTATTCATGTGAATAGTAGTTATGTAACTAATGCAATTCTTCACATACGGCTATCTTAAACTAGTCAGAATCATCTATTCCAGGGCTGATAGATTCTGACAAATACATGCCAGATTTATTTCTGGCAGCTGAGCCACTAGAATCCCTTCGGCCAGAGACTACTCCTCCTGCCCCCCATTAAAAGATTTTAAATCATACATGTCCTACAAATTATACAGATTCGGTACTAAACCAGGAGTTTCCGGCAGGTCTGACAGATTTGATGGGTATGGCTCAAAAATGGGGTCAACAAACCACAGCACTGGACATGTTCGGTCGGAAATTGTTGGGAAATCACTACTGGTTGGTGGTTGAACCAACCCTTATGAGAAACATGAGTCAACTGTCCAACCATCCCAAATTTTGTGGCAAACAAAAAGAATGTCTGAAACTACCAACTAGATCCACCCAGATCAAAATTTTGAGGCTCCAATATGTCCCACCTTGCCCTGGTGACCCTGGAAGTTGCGCCCAACCCAACGCACCTTAACGTGACAGGGAACCACCGCACTAAGCGAGCCAAAAAGCATCGGAAGTTGGCAGAATAAGATAGCAAATGTGGTACCCCCAACGGACTGCTCATGTAGTTTATATCTGTTTGGGAACCGAGAGTTTTGTTTTCCGCAGCACAATGCATTACTCCAAAAAAAGCTAAGAGTCATGGTACAACATAACTACTGGTCATATTCGTTGCAGTAAAACGTAGGCTGCCCTGTACCAGGTGGACAAACCCAATCATTAAACCACAAGTTTTCTGAATCCTGAAACAAGGGATAAATGAATTGATATGGCAGTGGGTCAAAACCCTGTACCCCTGGTTCCCCATCATTAACCACTGGTTTTCCTATAGTTTTGTTGGTGATTATCCACCATGAAATTGGTTGGTTAACTGCTTGACCCAGCTCGCCATATATAGCTGGTATATCCCCAAGCTAGTTGCTAGTTACCATCCCCTTCCATTGACCATCATTAAACCAGCTAGTTATTGGTTGGTTAACTGCTTGACCCATAGCCATATCAGGGAAATCTTCACACTCATGAGAGATGGCATGGGTGAACAATGGGCCCAGGTGTCTCACTGATTCGTTTTTTAAGCGGGGAGTGTAACGATTTGAACCCCCCGGTGAATCAGAATTGTAGTTACTTAGCTCGTTGGTTAGTTAGAGTTAGACTTAGCTCGCTAGTTGGGTAGTTTGTTGGGTAGTTACCGTAGTGAGTCACTTACTTCCCTACTTACTATATCAGTCAGTCAGTCAGCCAGCCAGCCAGCCAGGCAGGCAGGCAGGCAGGCAGTCAGTCAGTCAGTCATAGTAGCAATAGTATCATGAAGCAGGTTCATTGGTACCTTGTGATTGGAGTATCCATTCACAATTGTCACATCGGCAGGCAGGCAGCCAGCCAGCCAGCCAGGCAGGCAGTCAGGCAGGCAGTCAGTCAGTCAGTCATAGTAGCAATAGTATCATGAAGCAGGTTCATTGGTACCTTGTGATTGGAGTATCCATTCACAATTGTCACATCCCTCCCTCCCTGGTATGCCGGCTCTCAGTTCTCATTGCTTCTCATGAGATGATTCTGGGACTCTCACTGTGACCAAAGCCATTCTCCAGGCCTCTAAACTCTGGGCTGCAATTGGCACACTTGCTCCAAGTAGCAATACAGGGAATCTGATTCATAGGGGGAAGTTTGGGAAGTTGCTCATTAAACAGCTCACTTTGGTACACTCATGGTCATATTCCAGAAAAAATCTGCTTTCAATGATCCCCACCATGACATCTTGATTCGGAAGGCACCAGCTTTGTACTGACAGGTAGTGTGTCAGTACATATATCCTTTCTCCGACAATTCAAACAAAATGAACTGACATATGATCTCAAACATAGACTGACGAATCTACTCGCGTTTCAAGGCATATGTCATACATACTCTGGCAGATATACTGCACAAGATTCCGACATATGCTCTGACATTTGCAATTATTTGTACTCACACATTTGTTCGGACAACAAACTTGCAAAATACGTACTGACACATCTTCGGCTAGTGTTTATCTGACATTCTGCCCTGTTCATCAGCCGTGTATATATCTTCTTACTTTGCAATGTGTCCTGACATATTTGATGCCATGTGTACTGAAACGCATACTCACATACACTCTTACACATGTCTTGATATATTCTGCTACAGCTGCCACACATACATTATACAAGCATATGCCCTCACCATCTCTCACTCAAATGCTTGTCCTGAGCTACGCCCTCTGGCATGCACCCTGAAATGCATCCAGGCCTGTGTGCTGACATGTGCTAAGCACGAATGTCCTGATGGTGCTGTGACGTGTCAAACGATACTGATCAATCACTATTGAGCTTTACAAACCACCATTGAAATTCACTAAGCACTATGACGCTCATTCACCATGATCAGAGAAGGACGGAGGATGAGGAGACACAGAAAACCTATACATCTGCTGGTTTTGAAATCCCCCAGACCATGTTTCAGCAACGGAACTTCGTGACCTCCATCCTGTCTGCTGTGTGCGCCAAGGGCTCACCTTTTCAACGCAGAACCGATCGTGTCAGCAAGGGACTCACGGACTGGATGATCATCGTGAGGCACAGTGGAGGCACCAACCACGATGGATTCACTTGGGGTCCAGTCTCGTGGTGGGGGTGATTTCACTTTGCAAAGATTGGTTGACCTAGTGATAGCATGTCAACCAACAATAGGCATACTTGTGCCTGGGGTGATTTTGTGGGGTCTTCTCAAGGCACTGGAATGATTGCACGATCCTACATCTATGAGATTGATATGTCTTGGTATGCTCTTGAAGAGAACGGACATAACACGACTAAGAATAGATCCACATGTATCTGTATCCTCCTGCAATACATGTTCATCTCCTGGAAATCATATTTGCAGTTCCATGTATACACGTTTATTAACCAGAAAGCAGCAGGTATTTCCAGGCATCCATCGACAACCTGTGCTTTGATATTTTCTTGATAAACCTTCCCTGCTGAGCAGTACGGCCCCATACGGTGAACAAGCACTACGTACTGACACATAGTTGCAGTCATAAGAATCATTATTGCTGTTATGTCCCCCTGCTATCGTTATAGCTTATCCCCCAAGTTCAACCAGGGGGGATTTGCATGTTGATGTACAAAATGTATAGCCCCAAGCTTTTTGTTATTCATTGGCCATCCTTCACCATCTTTATCCTCGATGATCCTCCATCACGAATCGAAAATTGCGCTGCCTGCAAACAGCTTGGGCAGTGCTGAAAGGATGACTCAGCTAGTGCGGCCGCCAGAACTGAGCACTGAGAACAGCGTCAAGCAATCATCATTCACCATTACTGATTTTCATTCGTCAGTGTCAATCCAATCAATCTTTAACCAATCCCTAGCCATCGTTTCATGCTTCAAAACCATACACCATACAAAGCGACAAAAACATTACAAATGCTGATGCTCAAACTCATCTGCTGCATTTCCTTGGCAATTTGGCGCTTTCATGTCGTCAATGTCAGGGAATTTCGACCATTTTTGGACGACTCGCATATTAAGAATGGTAATGTTCCAGCTAGCCAAACTACCTTTGGTGATAGTTGCACCAAACTACTGTTGTTGGTTAATATTTTTGCATTATTCACCATTGCTGGATTAACTACCTTGGCTTAAATATCATGGCTGGGTTGATGATGCATAATTATATAGTGTGTTAATTAATATTGTGTTATTCACAACACTCCATTAGTATTGACCACCATTAACCACCATTAATCAGCACTAACCTAGCAATAACCATTATGTAGTATTACTGTAACCATCACTTGCCATTCTTGACCACTACTATATAAACTATTGTCAACTAGCAGTCACCAACCATTCACCATTTTTCACCATCGCCAACCAATATTGTCAATATTAGACTATTATGATTCTATTATGTACCATAATCATTAGTGATAATCATTAAAAGCATCACCAATGCTCATTAATGATGGATGATGATGGTTTCAGAACTACCCATTACAATCTAACCATCATCCACCACTTGGCCATCATTCACCAAAACTCACCACCACTACCCACCATTAACCACCACTAGATCATTGGCCATCATTAGCCATTCACCATGATCAAACCTATCACCATCAGTCAGTTGAATCCACTCGCTCAGCTGGCGCTACGCATCACATCTTGACCATTGCCACAAAGGCCTGAGGCAGCAATGTGGAACCGAGAGCGCTACATGGACAGTCCTAGGTAGTACTGGGGATGGTATGGTTGTGATTATGGTTAGTTAGTACCAGTAATGGATGGATAGTACAGTAGCAATGGTTGGAAATGGATAGGAATGGTCAGTAGCTGATGATGTGCAATGATAGTCTTTTCTTCTCGTCACTTCCAATCCTGTCCATAATCGTGAAACTATTCTGTTCACCCTTTTGCCAGTACAATGTGGTATCTTGACGTCCCAAACTGGTTTGTGGCTTCAACCCCTATGAAAAAAGTTCAAACTGGTTGGTGGTTTGAACCCATGAAAAATATGAGTCAACCAACCATTTGTTAATAACTAGGAAAAATAAACAATGTCAATCAAGTGCCCCGCCAGTAGTTGATTAACCATAACTTTGTTGCTTATTACAGTATTCCGGATTATGAACCACGGGCCAACGGTTGAAACAACAACTACTTATCAATACGTTGGCTTAAACAGCCAGTAGTTGTTTCCAGATTATGAACCACCATCCAATGGTTGAAACAAATGGAACCATATCAGTGGTATTGTTTAACCACCTTATCAATGGTCGAAACCACCATCCAAACCGTACCGGTGATTACCATCCCGGGCATTGCCCACGCAGCATCCCCCCCCCTGGCGCCTCGGGAGGCACTTGCACCTTGGCGATTTCGCGGAGCTTTCGCTTGCCCTCCTTCTGCCTCGCACGGATCCCTACGGGGGGTTCTGTTGATGGTGGTTAGTGGTGGTTACTGGTGGTTAATGGTGGTTAATGGCACATATGGCTGATGGTTATGTTAAGCCATTGGGGGTTCTGTTGATGGTCGTTAATGGCGTTTAATGGCGGTTGATGGTGTTGAATGGCTAATGATAGTTGTGGCGCTAATGATCATAATGATCCTTGGGGGGTTCTGTTAGTGGTGGTGGTTAATGGTGGTTAATGGTGGTTAATGGTGGTTATCACCAACCAATGGTTAATGACTCATGGTTAGTTAATGGTGTTTAATGGCTAGTTTAATGATATGGCTGCTGGTTATGTCAATGAATGGTTTCTAAAATAGGGCTCCCAATGGCCTGGAGATTGGGTTCCCAATGGCTTGGAGATACAAGTAGGGTACTGATGTGGTAAGTAGATGTGGGGGTTTCTCAAACCATTGGGAACCCGATGGTATATAGTTATAAATGGTTTTGGATGATTCAAGGGAATCCTGTTTTGAGAAAAAAACATATGTGGGTACAAACAAATGTATGCAAGGTTTGTGTGCTGATGTGGATTTATGATCTCTTCATAACTGTATGCATTCATAATACTTGCAGTATTCGTCTGTCGACATGGATAGCGACCAAGCTGGTCCTTCTTAGTAACAGACTATAACTCATTCCAACTTCATGGTCATTGTCAGCAGGCAGGGCACTGCCCGTCCCATCATCAATGGTTGGTTCTTGGATATATGCATATATAGCACTGCATTACCAACAGGATTGTTGCTTGTGCTGGATGTATCAAAATGATTGTTTCATTAGTTCTGCCCCTAACCACTACTCATCAGTCATATTCCCTCGTCATTTGTTGGCTATATAGCCTAGATATTGCTGATCAAGAATGATTAACCAGGGCTTTTGGGAAACCGTGAAGTTGATCACAGCGATGTTGTCGAATATAAGTTGGGCATCAGTGAACAAATATGCTGTGCTTGCAGGTGTATGAATTCAAAGACATATATGTAGATGTTGTTCTGTGAATTCTTATTATAGTGCAAAGTGGCTGGTCTGCCGCAAGGAGTTGTTGAAAAAACATGTCCATCATGAAACAAATGATCCTGGTCACCAAATGGAACATCAACTTCTGGAAAGTACGGGGATGAAATGGCGAGCACCATAGTTTCGTAATAATAGCTTCAGGCTTGGTTGAAATTCCACCTACAATGCCTAAACGGTATTTTCTCAAAATCGGGGACCCCGCAAACCATCCAATCTTACCCATGTATAGTATTAAACCATACATGTTTTGAGTTCCCAATGGCGTAATACAATTCCAAACTAAAACCATCCACATACGAAGTCAGATGTCCCCCATAGATTCATTAGGCGCCTCCGCAGCGCCGGACACATTACTGCGCTGGTTACATCAGTTGTGCAGATCGATTTCACATAATTAACATAAAACGGTGGTAGAAGCACCTCTCTGAAAAGTATGAGTCAACCAACCATTCGTAAATACGGTCACTTGGGAAAATATGCATAGGGTTAAATACCACCAAGCAAGCTAAAGGTTGATTCTGGTTGATGACCATGATGGATCATCGCCTATTAGTAAAACCACCAACCAGCAAGGTTGATGATCCATGAATATTTTCCCAGCTAATCATCACCCCCTCCCCCCTACCCAGTAGGTTCATATCCACAATGTTCTCCATTTTTCCACCACTTCTCCATGGCTTGACCATCCCATTGGATCACGGCGTAATGGATTGATCATTGTCAAGAGTATCCAACCATTTGTCATTTTATAACTAACAACTAGGTTCACGGTTCATATTGCGCCGTGTAGGAACGTGACCTTACGGCTACATTTCTTTGTCATTCTGAACACGGAATTCCACTGTGTTTCAACATGTCTGGCATGACAGTGCACAAAAAAGTCCGTTTTTCCGTGCTCTGAAAATCCGAATCAACTAGTGCCAGCTCACCAAATTTTCATCAAGTGAGTCAAGAGCTTCACACTTGAAAGCTCTGGCAAATTTTGCCGCCAAGCCCAAGCATTGCTGCACATGCAGTGGTGACGGATGCAGTAGGAACCGAACGTTATTAGGATTGGGACATGCATGCAGTGGTCACGGATGCAGTAGGAACCGAACGTTATTAGGATTGCGACATGCATGCAGTGGTGACGGATGCAGTAGGAACCAAACGTTATTAGGATTGGGACATGCATGCAGTGGTGACGGATGCAGTGGGAACCGAACGTTTTTAGGATTGGGACATGCATGCAGTGGTCACGGATGCACTAGGAACCGAACGTGATTAGGATTGCGACATGCATGCAGAGGTGACGGATGCAGTAGGAACCGAACGTTATTAGGATTGGGACATGCATGCAGTGGTGACGGATGCAGTAGGAACCGAACGTTATTAGGATTGGGACATGCATGCAGTGGTGATGGATGCAGTAAGAACCGAACGTTATTAGGATTGGGACATGCATGCAGTGGTGACGGATGCAGTAGGAACCAAACGTTATTAGGATTGCGACATCATGCAGTGGTGACGGATGCAGTAGGAACCGAACGTTATTAGGATTGGGACGTGCATGCAGTGCACTAGGAACCGAACGTGATTAGGATTGCGACATGCATGCAGAGGTGACGGATGCAGTGGGAACCGAACGTTATTAGGATTGGGACATGCATGCAGTGGTGATGGATGCAGTAAGAACCGAACGTTATTAGGATTGGGACATGCATGCAGTGGTGACGGATGCAGTAGGAACCTCGAACGTTATGAGGATTGGGACATGCATGCAGTGGTGACGGATGCAGTAGGAACCAAACGTTATTAGGATTGCGACATCATGCAGTGGTGACGGATGCAGTAGGAACCGAACGTTATTAGGATTGCGACATGCATGCAGTGGTGATGGATGCAGTAAGAACCGAACGTTATTAGGGTTGGGATATGCATGCAGTGGTGATGGATGCAGTAAGAACCGAACGTTATTAGGGTTGGGATATGCATGCAGTGGTGATGGATGCAGTAAGAACCGAACGTTATTAGGGTTGGGATATGCATGCAGTGGTGATGGATGCAGTAAGAACCGAACGTTATTAGGGTTGGGATATGCATGCAGTGGTGATGGATGCAGTAAGAACCGAACGTTATTAGGGTTGGGATATGCATGCAGTGGTGATGGATGCAGTAAGAACCGAACGTTATTAGGGTTGGGATATGCATGCAGTGGTGATGGATGCAGTAAGAACCGAACGTTATTAGGGTTGGGATATGCATGCAGTGGTGATGGATGCAGTAAGAACCGAACGTTATTAGGGTTGGGATATGCATGCAGTGGTGATGGATGCAGTAAGAACCGAACGTTATTAGGGTTGGGATATGCATGCAGTGGTGATGGATGCAGTAAGAACCGAACGTTATTAGGATTGGGACATGCATGCAGTGGTGATGGATGAAGTAGGAAAAATGCAAAAAATGCGGAAAACGCCACGGCGTTTTATGAACCGTGCTCCAACTACAACCAATAGTTACATAGTTACAGTAGTTGTTGGACAAGAATGGTCAATCAATAGTATCCAACACTTAGCTATTGGTGATAGAATGAAGTGATCATATCAAATCATATCATCTCAAGATCCCACCGAATCATCCCAGGTCCCTTAAGGGATCTTCGGGATCTACCCAACTTCCAGGCTGCGGCGTTGACCCATTGGCCGTGGATCCTCGGACTGGGCGGCCAAGACACTTCTCCAGCAGCTTGGCTTTGCGCGTGGGGTCGCCGCTGTGGCCGTGACTGAGGATCTTCTGGGCCACCACGTCCTGCGGGCAGCTGCAGCTGCAGCTCCCGGGGTGCCTACCCAACCAGGGGGTTGGATGCAGCTTCCGAAGCCCAAGGCTGTGCTAAGGAGACTAAGTAGTTCTATTGCTGGGATAAGTCTAATAGACTGATTCTACTGCTGGGTTGAGGTATCATCAACTCTGTTGTCGTGATTTGTACTGCTGATGCTAGTTGTGAAGCTTGAGCAAATCAAAGGACAAGGGATCTGTCAAGCAAAACATACAGCTGCCAGTAATATCCCAAAACATGCATCAGAATTCAAGCATAGATACGCCAGTCCGGGGCACCACGCCTAAAAGCTGTTATGGATCTGTTCTCATTAATCTGAGCTACCATGACAATGCACAAGCGACTTGTCAACCAGATCAGTGTCTCTCTGAGGCTATACTGTAGCTTGGTTATTTCAAGATGCGTCGTTGGAAACTGTGTCTCACTGCTGGAAGACCATGCTTAGTGAGGTGTACCTCCGTTCTGTTCATGTTCACGATGAGCACAGTGGTCTAGTATGTAGTACAACGTGCAGCAGCATGGTACAGCGTGTCAATAGTTTATATTGCAAAGCATAGCACAGCATTGCAAAATCCCAGGCCTTGAAACCTATCAGTGTAGATCGCATAATCAGTTTGGCACAGATGCAGAAAAGACCATGGTTTCGTGGGGTGTAAACAACCATTGATGGCCAGGTCCACTATCAGGGCGTCTCAGGGGAAGGGGTACAGCATCCCGTGTCCCCACCTTTCTCATTGGCTTCACTCGTGCCTGGCGCGAACCCTGTGGCTGATGACAAGACCGAAACAGCGACCAGATTCCCGTCAAAATCATCAAAGAAGACATGTGCAACCACAACTGATATCCCAATCTGACAGTGCAATCTCAACAGGATCCAGCAGTATCCCCACGCCCTCCAGTGGTATCCGGTGGTTGTAAAGTCTGCAGGGATCATAACAACGATCCAACGCTTGGGCAACGGTTTGAGATGACCCATCCAAGTGCTGGTGAAGTAGGGAATCTGCACATTTCAGGAGGGTCCAGGAGGGTGTTGGATTTGAGGAGCACTTTTTCTAGTGGCGCAAGCTCCTACTTATAGTCCCCCAACAATGGTTGGGAATTAGGAGCGTGATCAGTACCTTACAGCTTGGTGGAGACTGGCCATGGGATAATGAGGTGGAAGCTGGAAGACGGTTTTACTACTGCTTAGCTCGTGCAAAACTCATGGAGCTTAGCTGGTTTCCTGTCAGAATAGAAGAAGGAAGCCCAGGGCCTGTCGGAATAATTCGGAATCTATGGAAACTGAGCCCTCAACTTGATCTCTAAAGGTAGATAAATTCGGAAATGACATGCAATGACATGCAATGACATGCAATGACATGAATGACATGAAATGATATGAAATGACACTTGTCAACTTGTCATGTCCTGCACGTGGCGAAAGGGAGGTGGAATGCAAGCAAACGAAGGTAAACAAGTTCGGACAGTGCCATAAACAAAGACTGTTCTCGCACAGCATGGTTCACCAAATTGCGACAAATGTGGTGAACCAACATCCAACGATTGGAAGTGATGGCAATTGACCGTGCCAGAGGCAACCAGGTCGCCTCTAACGGCAATCGACCCCATAGACTGCGCCTTGGCGACGACCTTGCCGCCCACCACGGCTTGAATGGCCACATCAAACATCTGCCTCAGCTGCTTGATCACCACTCTCAGTTTCTGAGTACAGGGAAAATCTTATGAGAAAAATGTGATGAGAAAAATGTCGTCTGGTTGCTGGTAAGTTGTACCATCCCATCAACATACCTCTGAATCAACCCACCATCCCAAAGATCTAGTGAGGTTCTACTGAGTTCGCCATGTTTACCTCATTTCATGCAATTTTCGCCTTGGGAACTCGTTCGCAGTAATCCTAGCGACTGTCCAGAAGATGATGAGCATAGCATATGCTCGGACATCCTGCTGTCATCTATGCTTGGATATGAAGAGATGTTCGGGACCAAACATATGGTACTTGCCGGCAGGAATCTGTAAAATTTTGAGATGACTCATGGATATATATATGATCCCGGTTCGCGGTTCGTCAGCCCCCCCCCCCCCCCCAGGGGGGGGCCCCCCCCCCCTGCCCC
>VSDK01029185.1:85352-227203 GCA_009767595.1 Symbiodinium kawagutii | reverse complement strand
TACCTGTATAGTAGCAAAAGGCTACTGACACTACCTACATATTTCTTACATATATCTAGATACTTATGTAGTATTTTACTTAGATACTACCTATATGCTACCTATATACTACATAATATATAGTACCTATACACTACCAAAATACTACCTATATACTACTAATAATGTACTACTTGTATACTAAATATATGCTGTCTATATACTACATAATATTTACTACCTATATACTACTAAAATACTACATATATACTACTTGCATATATCCCCCCACCCCACCACCAGACCACAGGGGGAGGGGGGGACCATAACCATTGCACTTCCCCACCACCACCCCACACCACAGGGGGGAGGGGGGGGTACCCTGACCCTGGGGGGGGGGGGGGGGGGGCCTGAAGGAACCTGGATCATATATATATAAATGTGAGCAATCAGAAATCAACGCATGCTGGATTGCCATGGGCGATGCCCTGTTTTGGAAATCATTGACTTGTGGCAAATGTGCGGTGGCGCGTTCAGCTTGGCTTGCGAATAGGAAATGCTCTAAAATCATCCAAAAACAAGCTGCTTCACAAAGCAAGTAGTGGGGAAAATTGCAGCAACAACTTGTTGGTATGAGCAAGAAAGAAACACTTAATTAAATGCAAGTAACTCCTCTGGTGCAACGGATGCTTTGATCTGATGTATACCCGCTGTTTGTCTGGGTCAGCACCAATATCTCAGATCATTGCTTGTGGATTGCCCAGGAATCTGAAGTAAATACTGCGCATGCATTGTCAAATGTCAACATCCCCCCATTGCTGGCTGTCCTCACATCACATCCACCTGTGATATCATGCATACCTCGAGTCCTGAATGTTCACTCCCATCGTTGGTCCATGGTGGGTATTAACCCACAATTCACCAATGACCCATGAATGACCACAATCATTGACAACTCGCCAAAACAAACAACCCATTGAGCTAAATACTCACCAGTCGTTGCTGGTTGTTTTACATAACCCATGGATATTGGTTATTAACTGATGTATCTTAAAGAACCCATGGATATTGCTGCTTGTTGAAAAACAACCCATGCCATGCTTGCGATGAACCCACGAGCATTGCTGGTGAATCTCACAAGGCCGCCACGAGGGGATGAGCTTCTCCAACTTCTCAAGGTAACGACGGGACACCTGGCACAAACAAGCGCGGGCCGCCATGAATTGGAAGTGCATTGCCGAGAGCCGTTCAGGTTGAAGCAATGGACTGTCATGGCATTAGGCCATGGGTCATCAATGGGTCAATCCAGATCCATTAAAGAAAACACTTCGTAAAAAGGAGGGAATCAACTTTTGATGCTGCAAGCCAGCCCAAACTTCATGGCACCTCCGTAAATCGCCACAAGACTCATTGGTACATGACATTCGCGTTTTGTTCCACTTTCGTGAAGGATTTCGGGCCCCAATCATTTGCTGCTGGCGGTGGTGCGCTAAAGCTAATCTCCACTTCCAAAGCCTACCCCCTCCCAACAAAAAAGAAAACTCAGCAACCTTTCCACATAGCTGGGCTTGGACGTCGCACCACTTGGAATCTCCAGTGGACCAGTGGATTCTTCGGTGCCTCGGGAGCCTTGTCTCGTAGGGCGAAGAAGCTTAGAGCATCCACTTGTTCTCCGTTCAGACGCAGGTGCACCTGCGGCCGATCCATGGAGTCTTGTGAGGTACAGGGACCCAGCGATTCTGAGCTGCAGCTGGGTGCTCTGAGGTGGAAACAATGCACTATCAGATATACAAATGTAAAAAGAGATCTGTATAACTGTTCTGCAAACGTCACAAGCATCGGAACGGAAGAAAGCCTGGGCAAACCTTTAACTGGACTTCGGACTTTGCGACAGCATGTCATCTACATGCAAATATATATATATATATATATATTTATATTTATACATACACATAATGTGTATATGTAAATATATACAGTGTCTATCTGTGATGCGTGCTTATGCAGGTTTCAATGTGCTTATGCATGGTATATACATACATACGCTTACGTGTACACCATTGCACATCTTGTCTCCAGCTTCTGCTCCAGCGTCTGTTTCTGCCACCAGCTTCCCAAACTACCATCTAACCATGACAGCTGCTGTACAGCGAAGAATTGTTTACCGTCCAAGTGCTCAGCGAAAATTCTATGCCAAGTCACTGGCTACCCATCCCTATTGGCTGATACCTTCAAAGTCTCAGTTGAGCTTCGCTATAAACCAGAAACAACCAACTATAAACAAAAAAGTCTTCAGCTTCCACTCATACCAATAATTGGTTGAATCTTTGGTTTACAGTTGATTTATAGTAAATCTTTGGTGGGTTTAGATTAGAGTACCAATTCACTACAAATCTTTATTGGTTGGTGGTTTCAACGCCTGTGAAAAATATCAGTCGACCAACCATTTGTTAACAACTAATAGTGAAAAAGAGTGTTTACAACCACCAACCAGTTTAGCTTCACTCTGCTTCACTATAAACCAACCCATCTTCCCCTCGTAGTCCCAACGCCTTGACCAAGTCCACCTGATTCGAAAGCGGGTGACTGATACCAGTGCTGACAACCGAGGTCTCATCAGGAGCAGGATGGCCACTAGCGGTCTACCTCTAAGGGTAGTCACTACCGGTCCAGCTAAGAGTGAATAAGCAGCTGTCATGTGATCTATCCAACAGATTGCTGATGATTGCAGTGTTTTCGGATGAGGTTCTGCCTGACAGGTTCGACAAGTCCCAGAAGATACAGATGGGTTGTTGTTTCAAAACAAACATGTGGCAAACCAGGGAGCCACGATTGTTGTAGCCAATCCAAATTTAGCTCAAAACTGCTCAATCAAGACAAACCAATGTCGATAGTGAGAAAACAAGTAGTCCCACAGAGTGATCATTTAACTGATCTTAGCATAGATCCTACAATGTGGACTACGGACTTCACAAATCAACACTCCAAAGATGAGCCACAGATTCTTAGTTAAAGGTTAAGTTATGCCTGCACCCCAGTTGACCAGCTACCATTTGGAGGATGCCTGCAGTGATGCCATGGGTTGAGTTGTGGAACCTCCTGGCTGCAGCAAGGGCCCCACGTCTTCGCGGCCAACTACTTCGCCGACCATCATCCGAGGTCCCCCACCTCTTGATATCCTGCAGGTTGGTAGTCGAAACTGGCAAAGCCGTGACTCAACGCCTGCGCGGACCAGCCCTTGTGGCTGGGACCCCTTCATGGCTGGCGCATGAACCCTTGGTACTGGTACAGTTCACAGGTACACAGAGATCCAACCAGCCATAGCCAACACACTGGGTTGTTTTGGGCTTGGCCTGATGTTCTTTTCTGGAAGTGCTGGTGATAGAAGCCAGTGCCAATGGCACAAAGTTGGACAATGATCATACAAAGCCTGACTTGAACACTCAGATGAATCCCAGCAACAGATCCTTTTGCTTTCTCAAAGTAGGGGACCTCCACTTATCATCCACTTTATCAAGCATTAATAGTAACAAGCCAGCCATTTTGGGGGACCAACCCTCTATTGAGAAACCACCATATTGGTTTCATTGTTGGTTCTTATCCCCTATTACCAGTATTAACCACTATGATCCCAGTTTATTAAGAATTAATAGTAAGAAACCAGCCATTTTGGGCCTATTATCAACCACTATCCCGGTCCCCTATAACAACCCTCCTGTTGGGCAGTCATCCCTCCTCATGACCCACCGACAACTGGCTACCACTGCAAGTGCCTGCAGCTTATCGAAGAAGTCCGTGATGACCTCGACAGTCGTGTCCGGGGCGAACATGGGCCATTGAACCATTATTAACCATTATTGAACCATTATTAACCAATGAGTTGACCATTATTAACCAATGAGTTGACCGTTATTAACCAATGAGTTAACCATTCATGAATGAGTTGACCATTTAACCATTGTTAAGTTGATCGTTCATGGTCATCAGCTTCCATGAGCGAACATGGGTTTTCCGAATCTCTGAACAAAAACACCAGTATCCATTGGTAGTGTCCACTGATCATTGATCACTGGTCAAATCTTGATCTTTTAAGCAAAAGCTGTTGCAAATGGCTCATCGCAACTTGCCGGTGCCGTGATAAAGCTCTGTGTTTTTGTTGCCTCACAAGTTTCTGATCTCGTCGTCGGTGATAGCTTGAATTTCATCGGGAACGCAGCGCGGGTCATTTGGTGTGAGGACTATGACGAGCAGAGCCAGTGCTTGTTACAGGCAAGTTGTTTTGTTCCAGCTTCTCCGGATACTTGATTCTACCAGCAATACCATGACTAACTGTTGAAACCAGTGATGTTCCGCCAGTTATATACCAACATCACTGGTATACCAGCTGTATACCAGCTATACCAGTTGTATATAAGAGCTGGTATACCATATCATGATATTAGGCCAGTTGTATACCAGCTCCACAAGCTTCAATAGACTGCTACGGTCAGAGCTATAGGCAGCTTGCAAGGACCCACCACAGGTGCCTCGGCGAGGGGTAGCCTGTGCAGCTGCGCGAGTTTTGTTTGTAAACCGTGATGGCTTCTATGGACCACGAAATGGGACCGTGTTTTTTTCTGACACTATATGTCATTAAATGGACCACGAAATGGGACTGTGATTTTGTTTGGGGAAAGATTCTAAATGCAAAAAAAATCCGTTTCTGTTCGTTGGTCTTCTTTGATGATTTGATTCAGCCTGGATAGCGCTGCAGTTTTCTGGAGTTCCTTTCAGCATGACACGTGTCCTTTTGATCCAAAGAGTCTTCGACAAGTCTGCAATGAAATTTGATGAACGTGATTTCAAGTGTACGTGTGTAAGACATGATAACGAGGTCACACTTGCGAGATCATTTTGATAATATGTTCACAATCCTACACAGCACGTATTCAACAGCATTACTGCGGATTGGGGAAGCGCACTTAATGCCCATGTGCAAGACTCCTCGTGTCATCTTCAGTCTCAAAAATTGTCGGTATACAAATGGATTTGATGTAAGTGTTTCAAAACAGAATGCCGAGTCAGGTCTCTGTAATATGAATATATAGATATATATATATATAATAAATACATAAAACATGTAAATAATCGTAAGTACATGATCATACATCTACATTCACACTCATAGATGGAAAATGATGGAAGATGGTGGAATGACATCCCAGGCACCATAGATGTACCCCATGACCTCCAGGTCATCATCACGCGATCTCCGTTGTTGTCAAGCGGCTCAACCTAAGCCCCAGAAATAAAACCCAACAAGTTCACCCAAATGGATAGGGTCCCTGGGTGGCAAAAACCCAACGCAATGAAGCCTATGAAGGGTTGGTGGTTAATCATGGCTAATCATGATCAAACATGGTTATAATGGTTGATAATGATCATGATTCATGATGAAAAATGTGCGCAAGTCAACCAAACATTTGTTAACAATTACTAGGAAAAATGAAAAATGCTTAGAACCACCAACCAGTTCAGGTGAAAAATGTAAAGCAACTACCGTGAATCATGTGAGTCCCCAGAAAAACCTGAAAAATATGATTCGCACCGATCCAATTCAATGGCAGGATCGGTACCAGCTGTCGGTGACGCGCGTTGGCAGTTTCCACACAACCCTCGCTGCATCATCAAACGGCTCAGACTTGACCAGTTCAAGGTCGACCTCTTGACGTAAGGGCTAGGAGTGGTTCATGGTGTTTACGGGGACCCCGGGAAACCCACGAGATCCTGGCTTTCACGCAACATGTTTGGGTCTTGGGGGTTGGATAGAGGTATGGTAGTTGACATCAGCGGGGCAACCATTCCGAGCTGGTTCCGGGTACTTTTTCCTGCACACATCCACCAACAACTGTCTTCAGTATCTCCAAATTGTTTGTTCTTCTGCATTGGTTCTGGTGCTTCTGCAAGGGATAATGAACCCATTGAAACCCATGGAGATCCTTCCAGGGCTTTCCCATTCATTTCCTTGAAACCAAGGAACAGGACCCAAGGCTCTATGATCCCAGATGACTTTGCGCTCCGGTAGTTCTATGCCCAAAGCCGACCCAAAACTTTCGAGCAAAACATGTTTGATGCAACAAGGAGGTCATGTTACAAGTTCCGGCATCGCAAGACTGAGGACATAGAACAAATCTCGCAAATATGCTATATAAGTTAACCTCTTACAATCAATTTCCGCATGTTATGATAAGTTAGTAAGTACAGTAGATTATACCACTTGCTGCTAACATCTGCTAAGTATTGTCGTTGACATCTCCTACAACACTTGCGGGGTGATAAATCTGTCTGAGGCTCTGACCGACAGCTCCTGTCACCAGAAAGCAGCTGTGACAACGAAGCCGGGATGTCAAGCACGACGGGTGCGAAGGCTTCTCCGCATGTGGACAAACCACAGATGTCAGGGATAGAACAACTACTGGGAACCACGGCAATCATTACAACTACTGGGTTGTTGGGATGGTAATTGTTGACTAATGAGGACACATCAACAATTACTGGGAACCACGGCAAGCACCGCAAGCAAAATCACAACAACCACCACCAGCCGCTGAAACAAAACGAATCTGCAGCTCTCTGTTTGTTATCTCATGTTACATCAATGTGGTCTATGATAAATCAATATCATTCATCAATGTATGAATCAGTAATCACCAATGCTGATCAATATCCATGAGTGATAATATCATTCCATGATTCTGAGTCATGTATGAATTATCAACCCCATAATATCTCTCACATCACAAAAATGTGCTCGTCGATCGTCCAACCATCTCGAACATGCGGAAAAATTAACATGATTCACGCCAACCAAACATTTTTGTCGGCTATCCCCCATATTTAACCACCATTACCATAGTGAACCATAGAAAATCAGCCACCCAGCAGTTGGTGGTTTCTCAAACTAGGGAACCCCCAGTTATCATCCTTGATATAACCCATTTAACACATCCTTCTAAACCATCGATTTTCAATCGTTTTAGGGTTCCCCGATTTTGAGACCCAACTGTTGCTTCACTGATTGGTGGTTTCAACCATGAAAAATATGAGTCAACCAACAATCTGTTAATAATTGCTAGGGAAAATAACAAACGCCAATCAAACATAATCAAACTACCAACCAGTTCATCATTCACCATTATTCACCGGTCGCCTCATCAGCTCACCGGCTCTCCTCGCCGCGCCGTTCCAAGCCCAGCTGCTGCACGGAGGCGGTGAGCTCGCGAGGTAAAACCTGAGGTGACGACAGGGATGGTCGTCCCAAGGGGTGGGGAACTGTGGTGAGGTACGACCCTAAGTGGATTTTTATCCATTCAATATAGGGGAATTAACTAAAAATGATTAGTTATGATCCCAGATGGATTATACCATTGATGAAGAGGTGAGTTGACCATGATCACTGACCTATGCGGATTAACTATCGTGGGCTAGTTAACCATGAGTAACCAATGCGGTCAGTTGGCCCGTGTAGTTGTTTGAAGGGATACATGGGGCGCAGGGGTCCATCAAAGCTGTAGACCACTTTTTTGTGGTGATCTTCCATGACCACTATGGGGACACTTGCCAAATTGTTGGATCTTTTACATTTGATTCTGCTCAGAAGGTTGGGAGTTGCAAGATATGCACCATGCAGAGTGTGTATAATATAGAGAGCCCATCTGTACCATACGTGAGGATGAAACTGGCCATACCCAGGAAGCAAGCAACCAAGCAAGGTACACTCAGGACACGGCGCAGAGTGGAAAATTGCAATGTGGTGCCATGGATTTTCCAATTCCAAAGCTACATACTTTGCCAGCATCATTCACAGCAAAAAATGGAGGACCAGCTCACCCTACATGGTAATACACACCACTGAACACGTCTTTTTATGTGAAAAAATATGAAGTCTACAATATCTCTGCATCGCATTAATATACATACATAGGCATAGTCGATGCGTAGTTCAAACACAGGATGCTTAAAGGGACAACCGAACTGACCTCCTGCAGTGCGGGGTTTCAACATCAGCCCCTGGAGACCCAAACGATGGTGGCGGTCACCAGAGGTTCCTCACGGGCTCAACATCGACGAAGATCTGGAAGGGTTCAACAGTAACATGGTTCAACTCTACTTGGTGTAGTGGTTGATGGTGAATAATGGTGGTCAAAAGTGGCTAATCAATGGGGGTACACAAGAGTGGTTAATCAATGGGGGTATACAAGAGTGGTTGTTCAATAGTGGTTATACATGGTTATACATGGTTCTACTATAGTGGTTACAAAAGAGTAGTGAATGGTTGGAAATTCTACGTGAAATTCCCGCAGTTGGATATTCCATGATTCCATGATATTCCCATAGTCATACCCCCCATTGTCAATTAAGTACATCCAAGCGGTTCGTCGAATAGAATCCCAACAAAAACTGACTCAAGGAGATACACTGCTATACTCTTCCTTCAGGGAACCAATATAGGCTGGATATCTCCAGTCTCCACCTACCTTGGTGATGCATCCAACATCTGTGGGCCATGGTTTTCCAAAAGCGAGGTAGCTTTAAAAATGTGTATCCCATTCCCTCCCTATGTTTCCCTACTAAACTACTCAACATGAAAGTTCTCAGACGGTTGGGTGTACCACCACCCCACGGACAAGCCCCAACGTGTCCACCAGTGGCATCAGGCAGCAGCCACGGTCCTTGACCTCTTTGGGCGGCATCTGCGGAGGCGAAGGAAAATCTCCAGCGTGCTCCACCACTACCTGCGACAGCCATGACACTGCGATGGATGGAATTTTGATGGATTAACAAGCATGTATAGATTAAATTTGTGAATTGGTATCCATTGTTTGTTCATTCATTAAATCTTAATTTGACATGGATTGAATGGATTACAAACATAGCTAACAGCATGGATTAACAAGCATTTGTTGCCACAAACAATTTTGATTTGTTGACATGGATTTAAAACAGCATGGATTACAAACATAGTTAACATGGATTGTCTTGTGACAAGTTGTTCATAAATGCTGTTTAACTACAACTAGAATAGGATAGAATTTTGATTTGTTGACCTGGATTGAATCTAAAACAGCATGGATTACAAACATACTTAACATGGATTGTCTTGTGACATGTTGTTTTTTTGAATTGTGTTTAACTACAACTAGAATAGTATACAAAACTTTGGCAAATGACAGCAACTGCATAAGTATCTCCTCGAATCGACACTCCACAGTTGCATGGCCTATGGCATCACTGAACTGCAAGGAGAAACAAACATGATCATTGCATCTTGGCACTCCAACTTCAACAAACCATCCGACCCAAAATGATTGCAACCAATGCTTCTCTGGATATCAGCCAACCCAACCTAACCCAACCCAACCCAACCCAACCAAGCAACCCAACCCAACCCAACCAAGCAACCCAACCCACCCAACCCACCCACCCACCAACCCAACAAGTCCTACAGGGCCCAAGCCCAACGGGACGCCCTCCCCAGACTCCGCCGTGGCGCCTCTTTGCCGTTGGCCAAGGTCAGCTGGTAGGGCACTGTGGGGTTCGTGGCGAGGACGTCCACACCTCACCGTTGATCCAGCCGCGAGAGGTTCGGTGGGTGAGGGATCACCTACCCATGGGTTTAATGCGTAAGTCAATGGTTTTATGGGTAAGTAACCGGTGGTTTAGAATAGTGGTTCATTAGTCATTAGTGGCTTTAGTGGTCAAAACCCATGGTTAACAAGTGGTTTTAATGGTTCGAATCATGGTTTAATGGTTAAAATAATGGTAAAATCCATGGTTTAGAATGGTTAACTAGTGATTAAAATGGTTTACTTGAGTGACCAATGGTTAACAAATGGTTTGGACTAATGATTAATTAGTGGTTAATAACCATGTGGCTAATTAACCACTAGAACGATTACACCAGTGGTTTGGAATGGTCAACTGATGGTTCTTTAGTGGTTAAGAAAGCTTAATTCATGTTCAACAATGTTTGAGTGGTTAATTAATGGTTCAGAATTGTCAACGAAAGATTGACAATAGCTAATCCACGGTTGATTTAATGGTGAACTATGGTCAATTCAATTCATGCTTGGTTTCATGGCTCCTTCATGGTTGCTAATGGTTGACCAAGAGTTCACAATCGTTAACTATATAGTGGTTGATACTGGCTAACACTGGTCAATGAATGGGTATAATGAGGGCTACCAAGGCATTATAAGGAACTATAGTGGCTGGCAGTGGTTTATCAAAGGGAGACATTGGGAAATCCAGCCGGCAGTAAACCACCATCCGTTTAACCAGCTCCCTAGCGGGTAATTTACCAAAATAGAGGGGTCTTATTGTGGACCCTCCCATAAACGAAAGTTTCCGAAAAAAAATGTGATTCAATACCCCATCATACCATTTCAATACCCCATTCAATACCCCATCATACCATCGTAAAAAAAAATGAGGAAACATGACACGACCCCACCATCAGCCATTATCATCAGCCATTATCATTAGCCATCACCAACTTGCATTAATGATACCTAGATTGATTATAACTAGACATACCACTAGCCATTATCATTAGCCATCACCAACTTATACCAACTAGCCATAATCATTATGACAATACCACTAGATTGATTATAAGCCATACCATTATCATCAGCCATCGTCAATCATCATTGATCGAGCTCATCCCAGGTGTTCGCGCCATATTCGCTGGTGAGCCGTTGACGAAAGACGTCCAGATGCAGCAAACCCAGGAAACCGCACCTGCACATGCCGTTGCCGGGCCATCCCAGGGGGTTGGAAAAGTGGTACCCAGAAGTTAGGTGACAGTTTTTTGCAATATTAGGAAGCCCATGAAAATCTTCATGTATTGAATGAATAAGAAAACTGACGAGATACTCGAGAATCGACAATTATTGGGATCAAAGTGGTGTGTATGACAAGATTTTGGTGTTGCAAAGGCTCAAGGAGGAGGAAGAAGAAGAAGGTTCATTGCACAATTTTTTGGCCACAAATTGGGGCTATAAACCCATAGATATCGGGAGATCATCACTCAAGTCCGCCCCAATTTCACCATGACTGGTGCCTGAAGCCCGCACCCAAGACCGGAGAAATGTCACGCTTGGCCTGGCTGTGGCATGGTAGGCAAATGATCATCGCCATTCGTCAGCTGTTTGAAGCAGCTACCATCATCAATCAATGATCAAATGGTAACTGGTTGATAATGATAATGATAACGATAATGATAATGATAATGATGGTTAATAATGGTTGATAATGGTTGATCGTTATCAGCTGTTGATTAACCATCCACCATGGTCATCAACCATTTTAAGTCGGTCCTAAAGGATGATCATGGTCAACTCATCGGCTTTTGTTTGACGATGGTGACTACCTTTTTTGACATTGGCACAAATCGAGGGGGTACAGTAGCCCCAAAAGACAACATGTTCGTCGGAAGAAAAACCAAAAACATGGAAGGCAAAAATCAACGCCGAACGTTTCCACCTCCGTCAGGCGATCAAAAACTCCCCAAACACTCAAAAAGTCCACAGCTTGACTGTCAAAGTTCCACACGCGTCATGCGATGTCGAGGTCGCTTAGAATCTTAGTTGGATCTTCAGTATCAACAGTGGCAAAATCAATGGTTGATCAGCTAAGCGGTGGTTGTTGCAAGATCCAGTGGCTAATGCTGGTGAACTCCTTGTCACTGATCGTGACTAATGATTACTTGACGCTGATGCCCTAGTATGCACGGTTTCCAAAAACATCACCTGTGTATTGACAATGATTTACTTCTATGGGTCCATGAGCCCTCATCCAACGTGATTGTCAACACTTACCACGCTCAACCATCATCAGCCACCATCAGCCATCATCAAATACTAATCATTACTAATCTACAATCATTATTACCCACTATCATTAACCAACATTATCAACCACAAGTATCAACCATCATCAATTGACCATCATTCATCCACCATCACAAAACAATCATTACCAGCCATTGCCAACCATCATGAACCACCATGAACCACCTGATGCACCACGATGACCTTCAGTTTTTCATTATGATCGACCATCATCAACCACTACTAACCATCATCAACTACTATGCCAATCTGCAATCATTGTTAACCACTTTCAACAATTGACCATGTCAGCAGTTGCAAACCAATTAACCACTGTCAGCAAACATCATCATCATCATCATCATCATCATCACCATCACCATGAACCACCTTCAGACCATCATTATTCACTACTACTATACCATGTTCATTATCAGTAACTAATATGTCACAACTCCACCACTACTAATCACTCTTAGCCACCTTTCACCATCACTATCAACCATCATTATCAACAGAATTTATACGCATCACTATTAACCACTATTAACAGATTTGGGACCCCGTTTTCTAACTTGGACCCCTTTTTCTGACAGCAACCCTTTTAATTGAACTTAGATCCTGCATTTCTAACATTGGATCCTGCTTTTCTAACATTGGCACCGGGCTTAGAATTTCTCTCTGGATTCACCAAGAGGTTCCCTCCAGAGCTTCACTTTGATACCGAATAGCAATTTTGGCAATTCCTTGAACGAAAATGTTTAGATGTAAGTATTTGAAGCGCCGGACATGTGGGACACACCAAGCCTGCCCAAAGCACTATGCGACCAGAAAAAAACAGTCCAGAAAAATAAAACCATGGCCACCAAATCATAGAAACGTGACTCGTGGAAACTCTTTGTTGCAACGACGGGCGCGCAAGCAAGATGGTGGTTGAAGTTTCCAGCTGGTCTGTTCGTTTTGACCGACAAATGATTACAGAAGCGCGCTGCTTTCTCTTTTCCTTTATAAGCCCCGCATCAGGAAGCAAGGTCGTGATGGCCCAAACAGCGCCGGCAACTTCATCGCCGTGCTCTTTCAGGCAACGGCAACAAAATGGCGATACCACTGGAGTAACTTTGCTCGGATGTACTTTTGCTGATTGCTTCCTCCCAACGCACACTAGCGCTGGGCTTGCGATCTGACGAATTGCTCTTGGTTTCCGTCGCCTAATCCCGTTTTAAAGTCAAGCAAGATCAAGCGCTGGACGGCAGAAGAATTTATTTAAATCCGAGCATCCGCTGACAGTGTCTTAGAAACATCGTCACCCATTCACCACCACGTATGGAAACACAACCGCCATCAAAGTCTGACTTTCTGCTCAAGGCACTTATCTGAAACGGCGAAGAGACCTGTATACTCGCTGAATTATGTTTACCTTCACCATGTAAAAAGAAAGGTGGGTCAACATCGAACCGCCAGACGTACGAGAATGCGAGAACCAAATGTCATAAATCCATACGTTAGTGTATACATATGTGTTTGAAATCAAGATAAATGTTTACTCGCCAGACTTGGCTCACACTACGTGAGCATCGCTGATATCACTGTCCAACGATCCTAATTGGCACAAAGAGCGACATGGGCCAAAACAACAATCTGATGAGAACCTGGCTCACAAGTTCGACCTCTCCGCTTTGCAGAAAAGAATCTGAACCCGTTTCTCCCCGAATATGTACCGGTCGAACATCACATGCTGAGGCGTCGCCATAAGCGCAACGCAAGCACGCCGGGCTCAGAACTCAATGCTTTTGCGGCGCTGTGAAAACAGCACAGCGATTCCTGAGGCATAGTTCATTGCCAACAGAAGGAAAACAGCCTATGGCTAGCATAAAAACCTTCTGAATATATATATATATATATATATATATATATAGGATGCACGCTCCACAATCACCTTACTAGAAGTTCACGCAAGCCATGCCGTCACTGCAACGAAATGATCGTGGATGACCTCGGCGTTGCTTCCCATGCTCCGGCAACTCAATGATTCTCAAGGCAACAAGGATTTTCTTGCGGATCTACCAAAATTTTCGGGAAATTCACAGAATTGCCGTCGGCAAGGGAATCCTCGGAGCTTACTGATCAAATTCGCACCCTGTGTGGCGGACGGCGCGCGCCCCAGCATTGGCGAACCGTCCTTTGAGCACGCCGCTGCTGAAAACATGGCCAGCAACGTCTCCTGCGCAGCATTCAAAGAGAGCTTAGAAAACGAAGTTTTCGCGCGAGAGTTCCTCGAATTTGGCACATTGGCAACTGCAAAAACAAAACTCTCGCGCGACAATTCCTTCATTTTTTCAATTTGTCAATTTCAAGTGACATAATAGTCACACAGATCGTCGCGGAAACGAAGCTTTCCTGTGAGACTTCTTTCATTATTTTCAACTTGTCAATTTCAAAAAGTGACGACAGTCACACAGATCGTCGCCGGCACGAAGCCGTCGCGCAACACTTCCTCCATTTTTCCATTTGACAATTTCGAAGTGACAACAGTCACACAGATCGTCTCCAACACGAAGCGGTCGCGCGAGACATCCTCCATTTTTCAATTTGCCATTTTCAAAAAATGACAACAATCACACAGATCGTCGCCGACACGAAGCTGTCGCGCGAAACTTCTTTAATTTTTCAACTTGTCAATTTCAAAAATGACAACAGTCACACAGATCGTCTCCGAAACGAAGCTCTCATGCGAGAATTCGTGCATTTTGACGACAGTCTCACGCGGCCAGCCCGATCCAAGCCTGGACCCGCCGTTTTGCGGAGTTTACTTTCAGCTCTTTTCGGAGGCATCTCCACAACCCAACCATGCAAAGCCATGGCACCACCTCCAAGACTTGATGAAGTTTGCACACCGCTCGTTGCACTTGCCGAACGCCGGGTGCACCGATCCGGTATAGCCTAGGTTCAGCTTCTTACCCGCACGTATGACCGGAAATGCATGCGCCTTCACCAAGGCCTTCCACTCATTAATGCTGTGGCTGGCGTCAATCCACCAGTTGTTCAGCTTTGCCCCGGACAAACCACCCATACTAAGACACGGGACTTTTCCCGACACGCACTTTTGCGGGTAGGGCTTTCGCTACGCCATCCGTTAAGGAGTTCAAGAGCTGGGTTTTGTCCTCAGCTCCGTGGCGTGGCTGCTCCATCAACCCCAAAACTGTACATCTATGATACTACCGTGAAAACGATGTTTACAACCCTGCAAAAACCACGACAAATCAATGACTCAGGCATCCTCCACGTCGGAGCAGCGCAATTTTCCTGCAAAAACACAGCATTTAGCGAGCCGGCTATCTACCCAAACTTTAGAAAACGAAGCTTTCGCGCGAGACTTCCTCGAATTTTGCGCGTTGACTTCAAAAACGAAGCTCTCGCGCAAGACTCTAAAAGTCTCCTATAGTCCCAGACAAATAGATGTAACTTGACAAAGTCAACACACCAAGCTTAAAGATGAACTGACATAAGAAAGGCTTTGTGCATGTTGCACTGCTAAATTTCAAATATGTACAACTTTCCTTGAATCAGCCGGCATTGAAATCAAAGCGCCGCGGCCAAGAGACTTTGCACAGACCACGTGCTCGGTTTCCACCCTCGTGGACGAAGAAACGCAGCGGACGCGACGACCCAGCACGGCATCCGAAAGCCACACTGCGAAAACAAGACGGTCTTGAGAAAGCAGAAACAAGTGGCAACGAGCAGTTCAGCCACTACGCGACGGTTAAAAAGCTTGGGTCACCCCACGGCATCCCCCAGCGTTCAATCCTGGCTCCATTGGTAGCAGTCAACCATCGATTTGCTCCCAAGTGTGGACAAACCTCTGAACCCCACACTGGAAACCAAACGTTGTTGCTCTTACAACTTCAACATTAAACTCACTAAACCGTAGGTCTGTAACAACAACAACAACAACAACAACAACAACAACAACAACAACAACAACAACAACAAAAACAAGGAGGAAACAAGAAGGAAAATAGCGAGAAAAAACATGCTCCCACACAAAGAACAGCTACCAGGACGATCGAAACAAAAGACGGAAAGCAAAAACACCCAGGCGGGAACCAAAAACAGCGAGGCAAGGTCTCTGGGCCGGTGAAGTGAAGCGGTGCACTGGGCAATTGCAGTTCAGGGCTCTGGGCCGCTGTGAAATGAAGCAGTGTACTGGACAAACACAAGAGCGGGAACAAAAAATTGCGAGAGGCCCCAATAGAGAGGGCGCAAGGGCCCAAAATGGATGACTAAAGCCGAGGACTGAACTGGGCGCAAGGGCCCGAAAAAAGCGTCCTTGTTGAACAACCCCCCACCCCCCCATGCGGGAGATTGGGCAATGTGAGAAAAGCGGGGGTTGAGGTGCATACAATGTTAGAAAAGAGGGGGTGCACTGTTAGAATAGAAGGTTGCAATGTGGAAAAAACATGCCTGCACAAGAAACACTGTTAAAAAAGAGGGGTGGAAAACCAGGATGCAATGTGAGAAAAAAGGAGGCCCAACAGATTTTAACCATTCATTTAGCATTTATTAACCATTGTTAACCATCATCATCAACCATCGTCAGCACTTGCTAGCCACACTATGACCTCATGCGCCACCGTCGTCGCCTCCACCGAAGCATCGGTGAGAAGCAAGCGCTGGATGGCCGTGTCCAGCTTCTCCCCATCGCCCACGGCCTGACAATCCCCACAGCTCCAAAGAAGGGATGATAATAGTGGATAACAATGGTTGATTGGTGGTTAATAATGTAAGGTAGTAGTTAATTAGTGGATAATGAATGGTGAATGATGGTTGATAATAATGGTTGAGAAGTGGTTACTCAGTGGTTAATTAGTGGTTTATTACTGGTTAATTAGTGATAATAATGGTTGATAATTATCAGATAATGGTTGACAATTGACAATAATGGTTAATGATGCTTGACAATAAATAATAATAAGAAAAATGTTTATTATGATGGTTAATAATGATTAATGATGGATGATAATGGTTGATAGTACTGGTTAACAATTGCTATACAATTGATAATAATGGTTAATCATGGTCAATAATGGTTAATAATGTAAGGTAGTAGTTAATCAGTGGGTAATTGGTAGTTAATAGTGGTTGATTAGTGATTACTTAGTGCTTGTTTAGAAGACAATAATGGATCGTAGTGGCACACAATCGTCGATAATAATGGGTAATGATACTTCATCATAACAATGATAATAGTAGTGATAATAATAACAATAATAGTCATGCTTCAGAATAATGGATAAGGACGATTCGTAAGCATGCTTCACCACGAGAATGATACTTTACCTATATAGGATGTTAGACAAAGGCATGTGTGTATATGTATATGTTTGTTTCTAAACAGGGCCCACAAAATGGTTGGTTTATTACTACATAAGTATGGTTAATAATGGATGATTTGGGGATACCCTTATTTTGAGAAACACCTGTATATTGAAAATGATGGCATTTTGTGCCACAACCTGCAGCACAGACATTGGTGGAAAGCACCAACTCCAGCTTATGTCCTGTACAGAATCCGAGGGCAGTACTTGAGAACCGAACTCATCTGACTTGCTGATAGTAGTGAGGATGTGCTATGAGTGCGGTTATGCTCAAAAATGATAGGGTGATTTAGCGGAAATCATGGTGGTTAATATGGCTGATGGTGGTAAACAATGGTGTGGTATAGCAGTTGAAATGGTTGATAGTCACTATGGTTGATGATGGTTAATGTTGGTTGATGATAGTGATTAATTGTTTAATGGTATAGCGGTTGACGATGGTTAACAGTGGTGGATAGTGCTAACTCATCGGCACTAGCGGCAAATGATAGACATTGCCCCCATTGGTTTTGCAGGGATTCTATGCAGCATTTTTCTCCGTTGGAGGTCTCATACCCAAAAATGGTTGCTTTAGAGAAACACCCATATGGAGGAGGTGGAAATGTGTGTGCACGATTGACTGGTTGTAAGCCATCCCAGAATATTGTAGAGTCAATCAACCAACCCAGAAAATAATTTCTCAAAACCACCCACCAGAGTAAGCATACATGTGGCATGTCCAACAAAGTTTACAACCGCATATCAGCAGTTTCTAGGAGGGAGCTCGTGCGAACGAAGCAGGCCATGTTGGCTGAGCCATCGGAATTGCCTGGGAGGTCGCTTCCTATGATAGCATCAAGGCTTGGGAAACCACGGCTTCATAATCCGCAATCCAGGTCGAGATGATGCGGCAAGCAATATCTGATGAGTCAGCACGCTCTTGAGACGGCCGAACCAGGAGAATGGTGGCCAACAAAGAACCAGGAGGATAGTCGCAAGAATGGTGGTTAGATGATAGCTAGCCAGAAGCAAAAGAAAGGATATGGTACATCAGCAGCTTCAAATGTCCAGTATCGATCCAAAGAACGAAATTCATAGCTGGAGAGTGTGAAGTGCACAAGAAAATGAAATGGGACAGTAATGGAAAACTGTTCTGTTGGTCACCAACAGTGTTGCTGCTGGTTGGTTAATAGTTGTTGCTGTAATAGATATTCCCCCCCTTGGCTAGCGCTTAAACAACCAAGCCGTGGGATGGGATGGTTGCAACGCAGCACGTCAGTTGGAAAATGTTTCTAAAAGGCTTGCGACCATCCATCAACCATCATTTACCGCCATGATCAACCATTACTAAGTATTATTAGCCAATTATAAATTTGATTAAAAGATATTAAAAGAATGTTATAAACATTGCTATCAATTTCAGCAAAATTAATGGTGTAAACACCATACTTCGACCATGATTCACCAGTATTTACCATAGCTATTCTTATTACTTGCCGCTGGCGGCCCATCATTCGAACCATCCGCGATGGAAAAGATGCATGGTCCTGACCATGGAATGGCAACGGAATGGACAGCGCCATAGCTGATAGTATCCGAATGGTTCTCATTTTCTCATTTGGCTATGGGTCAAAACCCTGTGCCCCTGGTTCCCCCATCACTTACCATTGTTTTCCCTGTTGTTGTTGGTGACTATCCCCCATCAGTTGCTCAATATCAACCATTATTAAGCACTACTAACACCTATTAATCATTATTAATCCCTATAGGTGTTGACCAACTAATAACCATTAACAATAATGTAGGTGTTAATAATGATTGCTTAATAATCATTGTTATTAACCATTAACCAGCTATTATTGCTTGGTTACCCATACCCATTTACACCCAACGGGCGAACCTCCGGGAAGATGCCGGCGTACACCATGGGTTGCGCGGGCCGGAAGCCCGGAAAGGGCTCACCCAGCTTCTCACCGCCTCACAGTGAAAGGCAACCGGGGGATTGGCACATCATAAGGCTGGCTGATGGTGGCTCATGGTGGGTTATAGCAGTTGAGATGATGGTTTATGGCAATTGAGATGGTGGGTCGTAGCAGTTGAAATGGTGGGTTATGGCAGTTGAAATGGTGGGTTATGGCAGTTGAGATGGTGGGTTATGGCAGTTGAAATGGGGGGTTGTGGCAGTTGAGATGGTGGGTTATGGCAGTTGAAATGGGGGGTTATGGCAGTTGAGATGATGGGTTTTGGCAGTTGTAGCCGTTGATAGTGGTCAATAATGGTTGGTTGATAATGGTCAATAATGGTTGGTGGATGGTTCATAGTGGTGAATGATCATGAATGATTGCGAATAATGGGTTTGATGGTTTTTGGATGGTTTAAGTGGTGAATGATCATGAATGATGGTGAATGATGTGGCCAAGAATCATAGTTAATCAACCATTCCAGTTCACGCTTGCCACCATTGCACATCATGATACGACTTGGGCGTCCAACCCCTGGTCGGCCATGGTAAGCATGTAGAAAACGCTTAACTCAAACATCGGCCACGCCACAGCCAACCGAGTGGCACCGCCATCTGCTGTCAAGTCGCTACAGCCACGTGCCAACTTCTCTGGCAACGGATCATCACCCAGCATCTCAAAATTCATGGATCTTCCCCAGGGGTGATGGTACCGGCGCCTTGGACCCGCAGCCAGACCTGCCCTACCCTCGTTGTGTTTACCAACTTCGCCGGGGCAGACCTGGCACACCATTTGTGTCCCCCAGCCTTCGGCAAAAACGGTCTCTCCAACGCGGAAGCTGCGAATGTCCTCACAGGGCGTACTGTTGATGCGGAATGGATAGGTTACTACCAGGGTAGGGTTGGAGCGGGGTAGGTCAAGGTCAGGAACTCAAGCCAGGCAGTACAAACGTATATGAGGAGATGGGAACCTAGGAAGAATCTGACCATATGTGAACGCACCAACCAACTCAGCTTGTTTATTGCTGGGTCTGTCACATCAGAATCGTCAAGCCATGGTGCTTGCCACTGCTGGGAGCATCCTGATCTGCCCGTATTTCACGGTTGGTCCCGGTTGGCTTCTTCCCTCATATTTTGTTGTGCATGTCACTGGGATACTCATCGCTTCCATCGATGGTTTCAAATTCTGAGAATGGTTACTGTACCCTACTGCAATCAGTGTTAGCCAGACATCATCAGCTCTGTGGGCGACTCTGCACTCCTGTTTCTTTTTGCAAAAGCATGAGGTCGGTGCTCAATCGATTGCCTTTGATGTGAAACATCTGTTCCAGAAAGGCTCACTATAAGTGAGCCTTTCGGGATTAGATGTCTCACGACATCAAAGGCAATCGATTGAGCACGGACTTCTGAGACAGGGAAATAAAAAATTCAACAGTCTGTTTGAAATTGGTTGCTGCAGGTGGGGAGTACGTCGTCAAGAGACAAGATTGTGACTTATTCGAGTTTGGAAGCACGCCAACGTACCGGAATGCTGAACATTTCACATAATCCCTTCACAGCAGCCCACTAGGTTCAAAGTGAATTAGGGATTTCAAATCCAGCACAACTTGCAGTCAAATTTTTGTTGGACTGCTTCTTCTAATCTATGTACAAAAGCAAATGCTCAACGAATCACCAAAGTCAGCAGTCTAACAAGTAGCATTTGGTGATTCGTTGAGCATTTGCTTTTGTACATAGAGTAGAAGAAGCTAACTGAAAGTCAGCCCCTACTGCTAGCGCTTAAAGAGCGTCAAACAGGAGCCTCCCCGGGCTTGGCTGCGATCATCTTCTCCACCTTCTCAGGTGGCTGGGTCAATGGTCTGAGGGATAGGCTCGATCTCTGTGCCCAGCTCTTTTTCCATGCGGTACAGGTTGAAACGGTCATCATGGGTCACAAAATTGATGCCCAAGCCGAGGTGACCAAAGCGACCAGAGCGGCCAATGCGGTGCAAGTAGGTCTCCGAGTTCTTGGGGAAGTCGAAGTTGATGACAACGTTGACGGACTGGAAGACACCAAACATCGGCACGCTCCATTTCGGAAGTCATGAAAGACCCGATTCCTGTGGGACTGGTACATGCGGGAGTGGATGAAGAAGCAGGAGTAGCCAAGCTCTGTGACCTTCTTCTTGGCTAACAACTCCACACGAGTCACAGAATTGCAGAAGATGATGGCCTGGTTACTGGTTGATTTGCAATTCGGAGAAACAAGTGTTGAGGCAGTGAAGCTTTGGTGGAGGAAAGTCAGAAGCTTCTGACGTTCCTCCACGAAAGCATAGTATTGGGACACACCCTTCAGAGTCGGCTCGTCCATCAAGTTGATCAACTTTACCCATGCACATCTCGGATTTCATCTTGAAGTCCAAGATGTTCACGGGTAAAGTTGATGAGGATTTTGAGTACATCATCAGATCTGTCGATCTTGTGGCAGGAACTTGAGGAGGTCTTCAATGATGGGAGCGAGCTCTGGACAAAGGAGCTTCTCAGCTTCATCTATTGCAACCATATGGCACTTTTCAAATTTCACAGGTTCTTGTTACCACACGTAGAGGCTGTGGAAGACTGAGAATCCATCCCTAGAAGAAAACATCCCTTTCCCCCGTGTGCCATCCCTTGATCAACAAATCAACTCTTGGGCCAAGCGCAGGTGAGAACAATTCAGCAGAAGGAATCTTGCCCCGGAATCATCCAATCCACTGGCCCTCATCGGCCCTCACCTTTGAAAGGCAAGGAGTAAAAACGCGCAAACAAACTTTGCCGCATCTTGCAGCACTTTTTGGACTGATCCCCAATGGTAAATGAAGTAATGAATCCCCTCCAATCCCAAGCAACCCTGGAGCCCTGCCATCCAAAGCCCAGATCCCCGAATGTCCCCTATACCCTGGAGTGTGACTTTCGAGGCAAGGGACGTGTTTAAAAAACAACCCCTCATGATCGTCCCGCAACTCCGGATTCGTTGAGCCGCTCCTTCGCACCAACCACGATGAAACCAATCTGCCCGCTCTGCAGGGCATCCGTGGAACATAGGTCTGGATAGAGAAACCCCAAATCCTCAGTCCAAAAGGGTGTGCGACACCACAAATGAAGCACCCCAGTGACATGATACCGGGGGTTCAAACCATTGCGTGTGACATCAGATATAGCCAAAGAACAGGGACATGATCGATTGTGCGGCATTGAGTACCTGGCGATAGAACCAATCATTAAAGAAAATTGTTGATTTTACTGTCACAAAAAATGCTCATTGCCATTGTCATTACGTGAAATTTGGTGAGTGAAAGAAACAAACAGCATAGCATTGGCTGCACTGGGCTGCCAAAGATGACCCGCACACCAAATGCAAAAGCATTGAACGATGCGTCTTCGCTAAGCCGCTAAGCAAAACTAAAGGACTGTTGAAAACCGCTGCAAGTTTCCGTGTTTTGTCTAGCAAAAGTTTAAACACAAAATACGCTAGACTCATCACAGTTGTGCTGCCAAAAAGCTGGTCTACAGCTCCACTTACTTCACAATCTTGCCAGCATTTAACGTGAGCTTGCTGTGAAAACGTCTCATCCTCCTTGCAACATTCATGTGACCGCCAAAAGGTACCCTGCCATCAATCTTGATCACTCATAGCCATCAACTGATGGACGTGCGTCCAGCAATGTCCAGCACCCACCGCCAAGCAGCTGTGGCCACGTGAACGCGCTGGCCGTAGGAGCAATAGATCTTGCTGCCTTTCTTCAGCTGTCCGTCCTGATGCCAGGTCTCAGGATCCAAGGATCCGCTGTGCGCATGGCCCCCCTGGTGTGGTTGGTGATATGGCGAGCGACCGGGTCAAGCTGTTCACCAACTGGGGGATAATAACCAACAATTTTATTGGGAAAACAGTGGTTAATGATGGGTGAATTGATTGGTTATATCAGACATGATTGCTTATATCATACATCTTGCTGGCGGCTTGTGGTGTGGTTGTTGCAGATCAAAGCATTCCACACAATGAATCAACATAGACAAATTACATGTATTTGTATATTTGCTGCATGCATATGCATGCATGTGCATGCATATGTATGTAGACTGTATACATAGTATATGTGTTTGTGTTGATGGTTGCTAATGGTTGCTGATCGCTGTTGGTGCGTTGGTGATACAGTCTCTGTTGGTTGGTGGTTAGTTCAGATGGGTACGTAGTAAACATTATTAAACAGTAAACCATTCTTAAAAGTTGTCAAATACTGTAATCAACCAACCACCATGGAACATCTCATCAACCATCAATTATGTACTATCATTGATATGGTGGTTTCTCCAAGTAGGGATACCCGCAAGTCATCCCATATTGACCACTTTTAGATACTTTTAGTAATGAACCAGCCATTTTTGGGTGTCCCCTATCTTTAAAAAATCATTAGAAAGCCCTATGTCCGACATCCACCCATGGTTTCCCGTACTCAACTCGCCCCGTCTGCGGTGTTCACACGCATCGCCTGAACGGCAACATAAAGCACCATGCCGCGCCGGCCTTGGGGAGCAAGCAGCAACGACCAGTTAGTCAACAAGGTTTGGGTCACCGTGGTAAACATGGAATATGTGTTCATATGGTGAACACACGCCACAGGGGGTATACCATCAAGTGCATATGGGTTTATAGGGGATTAACTTGTGGTTAATAGGGAAACCAATTATAAGACCAATATGGTGGTTTCTCAAGCCATAGAGGTACCCCTAAATCATCCTTTATTGATCATTTGTAGTAATTAACCAACCGTTTTACAAGGTGTCCTATTTTGATAAGCCGTATGATTAACAATGTGAGATTAATGATGGAAAGTAATGGTGGCACAGTTGGTCCTCATAGTTAAGCAATGGTCAATAATGACAAACAACCATCAATTCCCATCGACAACCCTCAACAAGAGTGGAGAACACTGAATCATAATCCACCATGCATAGAAACCGTGATCCTTTGATAATTCTTAATCCCTGATCATGGTTTACCCCGGGTACGAAAATGATATCAACATCATAGTTGTATTGACTACAGTTTTCAGGGGTTAAAGTCCATGATAATGCTGGGCCCCACTGAAGTTGAATAAATCCTGGATTATGTGTGCCATCTACCTGGTAGTTTCTCAAAATAGGCGCACCCCCAAATCATCCCATGTTCATCAACTATAGTCGATAAGCCAACCATTTTTCGGGGTCCCCCATTTTGAGAAACCACCAGCAGTTGTTTAACCATTCTTGTTGGTGACTACCCCATTTTGGAGTTCCTTATTTTCAGAAACCTTCATTTTCTGTGTATTCAATACTACCCCAACTAACAAACCTGACTCTACCTCAGACGTTCCCCCCGCGCCCCACCATCGTACTTGGCGTCGAAGAGTAGAGCTTTGAAGGGCGCCTTCGTAGCTCCTGGCGGCGCGATGCGCGATGAGTACCCAGGGGGTGGCACCCCAAGGTGGGATGACATGTTTCTCAAGCCATGGGGGACACAAAAAAATGTAGTTTATTACTATGAATGATCAATGTAAAGGGTAATAACTGGGGGACCCCTATGACCTGAGAAACCACCATGTGGCCTATGAAGAAAACATGTTATCCCAACTGTTATTCAAGTATTCACTTGATATATTTCAAGGAAAACATGTTCTATTCAGAAGAAAACATGTGGTTATTCAATTCATCGAAAATCAATGTGGTATGGTCAATGATGGTCGTATCATCAGCCATTCATACAGATATCATTAACCACCATTATGGTCATGAAGACAGGCACACCTGCGACATGTCTGACACAAAATGCTTCACACCTGCCTGGACAACTGGATCTCCATTGTTTCACCAGCAAATTGTGCGCATGCGTAGCTGTTCATGCACCATTGTGGACCCTTCGAAGTCCCAAGTCCCAAGTCTTGACCATGGGTGAAAACCATGTAACCCAGCTGAGAACATACCAAAAATGAACAGAATGATTCAGCTGTTAACATTTAGTTGACATGTTTCCCATTTTCGCATAATTTCGTTGGGATTCGTTGGGCATGAGGCCCTTAATCACTGACTGGCCGCTTTGTCCTGCCCCACCCCTCTTGCCTGGTGGTACTGGGACCTTCTGGATGATGGCTTCCTGGGTCAAGGAGGGCCAGGCTTCAGGACGAACATCGCCGTATGGCTTGGTTCATGGCATACATGTAGGACAGGTGTGTCACCTGTTGCGACCCAAATAAACAAACGTACGCGCTTCACCCACCATCCGGTCAAGCAAACCATCAAGCAAAAGAAAAACGACGTACATGAATTCCCAGACCTTGCGAGAACGCAGAGCTTTCACAAGCTTTCCATATGGTGCTTTCTCAAAATAGGGAACCCCCAAATCATCCCATTTATCAAGGATTTATAGCAATAAACGCACCATTTTGGGGGTCCCCCATTTTGAGAAACCCCCACATCACAAGAGTCCAGACCAACCCCTCCCGGCACTTCTCAGCAACTGAGCGACCAAAAGGTCTGGTACCCCAGCCCCTGTCTTGCCACTGACCTGCGCGGAGGATATCCAACACTGGATGCAGTACATATATATATATATATATATTAAACACAAAAGAAAATATATATATATAGACATAGGGATTTCTCAAATTAGGGAATCCCCAAAGTTATGCTTGGTTTATTGAAGTTTATTGTTATGAATGACTAATAATGAATGATTTGGGGGTACCCTTATTTTGAGAAACACCCATATCTGCGGGTCAAGGGCATCCCGAACGACTCTTCGCACAAGGCCATGACCCAACTCGGTACCTTTGTTAGGATGTGAACTACTCCGCATGTTTGGATATTTTTCGCTATGACCTATAGATACCCATAGCATTGTCAGGACATGGGTCAGCTATGGGATTGCTTTCGGATGTTTTCTCCGATGTTTCCTCTCGGCTCCTTTTAGGTGTCTTGGCAATGTACATTTTGGAACGTTCGAGTGAGGCTGCCCCCGTAAACGCTGCCTTGCCTCGGCTTCCATGAATTTAAGCGTAGCTGACATTTTTTGGGTGGATGAAGCGTAGCTGGTATTTTTGGGCCCAGGTCGGGTAGTGCTCGCAGCCCTATGTCAAGCAACGCCAGGACTTGAGGACTTAACAACCCATGTCAAGAGGCAGCAAGCGAGCAATCTCAATTAGACGGGTCTTACAGCTCACCCAATGTGTTGCTCTCAAGCCCCATATATAGATTAACGTGAAAATCTGCAGGATAGCCTGGTTATAAACATGGCATTGGGTCAGTTCACCCTGTACCCCTGGTTCCCCATCATTAACCATTGTTTTCCCTATGAAATTGTTGGCTATCATCCCCCATAAAATTGGTTGGTGAACAGCTTGACCCATATTCATATATAGCTGGTATATCGGTAAATATCTCCTATTATTGTTGGTTGTGATCTCCTTTTACTAAGCATTAACCATTGATTGGTTGGTGAACAGCTTGACCCATAGCCGTATAGTTGGTATATATCCCCTATCATTGTTTCGTATCATCCACTATCATTAACCATTAACCAGCTATTATTGGTATATGTCCCTCATCATTGGTTGCTCAATATCAACCATTATCAACCATCATTAACACCCACTAATCATCCCTAAAAAAATATGAATCCCTAAAAACCACTATTAACCACTATCAACCATTATTAACAACCATTACTAATCCCTAAAAAACACCAATTGGTTGCTTGGTAGACTGCTGGACCCAGCTCGCCACATCAATTCCTCCCCGCTGGTGAACTCACAACCACTCCTGGGCTCCTGGCCTGACAACCACCCGCGCCGGCACTCGCCTCCACCACTTCTCGTGTGTCCACGCCGGTCAGCACGGAGAGTTGTCCTAGGAAGGTGCCAGGGTTCGCCATGGCGAAGCTGGTGAACCAGCTGGTTGCTAAGCTGCTTAAGGGTAACATGTTGAAGAGCTACGCTAAGCAGCTTGGCAACCAGCTTGTCAATGATAGTGATGGATGATAGTGATGTTAATAGTGGCTACTGATGGCTTGTTAATGATAGTGATGGATGATAGTGATGGTTGATAAGGATTAGGGATTAATGATGATTGACGATGATTGATAATGATCAATGGATCTCATATTTGATGGTAAATGACCAGCTATTTATGCTGAGCACCTCGTGGTGGTTTGTTAAGACAGACCTAACATTCCTACCATAAGACAAGGTTTAAAAGAAATCCTTGCCAAAATCAACCATGACTTTTGATCATCAAGCCAATGATGCAACTAATGTCTCTACGTAGTTGATGGTTAGTCAAAGGTTAACAAGTTGTCAATTGCACGTGCCTAATGAACGCTTGGATTGTTGGTTACTTAGTTACTTAGTTAGTTGGTTCCTTAGTTCGTCCGCTAGCTACTTTGTGTGTTAGTTTGCTAATCCTGAACCCGTGGTTAAGCCATGGTGAATCAATGCCAGACTCCAAGTCTCTCTTCACATCTTCCCTCTGAGCATGTTCCAAGTCCACCTGAGTGTTTCCCGCAACGCCAGTGGAAGGATGGCAGTGGAGAGAGCACTGATCTAATGACAAGAAACGTGAAAATCTTGGCGGTGTAAAAATCCCATGCTGGAACTTGAATGTTTGGTGTGCATATGGTAAACACCATCTAATCCTAAGAACACTAAAAAATCTCAGTTAGTGGCTGTAAGCCACCCAGACAAGGAAGCTTAAAATTTCCCCGACCGTCAGGGAGAAACAAAATGCAAGCCCTCAAGAGTGAGCAAACACCTCCCAACAGATTTGACAATCGTCAAAAAAATGTAGTTCTTTGAAGCAAAAGGAAAACATTACTTTCTCAGACCCTAACAGTTCACCGATGGTCTCCTTTTGTCACTGTCAATGGTAGCAGCTCCCCCGCCTTGCTGATGGCACACAAGACCTGCCAGCAGAGCGTTTGGCGCCCTGTCACAGGTCATGCAGTACTTACCTGCGCCAAAGTCATGACATGTAAATATCTTGTTTGGCATGTATTTGACATGCATCTAACATGAATATTTGTGGTTTGGTTAAAAGGTGTAAATCAATTTGGGGTTTTATGTTTCTATATTGATGTAATGTATGTCGCAGGAAAACACGGTGCTACTGGTTGGTGGTTTCAACCCCCATGAAAAATAGTGGTCAACCAACCAACCCTGGGAAAATGAAAAACGCTTGAAACCACCAACCGATTATACACCAATAGTAGCCCTTCACAAATGCTTTTCAAAACCATACTCGAATGGATTGCGGTCGTACCTCCAAACATTGGATGACTTGAGCGGTCGCCGGTTTGGCACGAAACCGTGGCTCAATCTTAGAACCTCAGACCGAGGTCCAGTATCATCAATGGCGGACCGCCATCTATAAAAGGTTTATGATGATTTACCAGTGGCATCATCTATATGACGGCAACATGTGGAAGTACATGATTTACCATCCGATGGTTTACCTATCCCAAAGAATATCTCTGCAGTGTTTTGGCCAAACAAATCGGAGATGAATCCATCCAAGCCTTAAGCAGTCCATAGCCATCTCCCAGGGCTTTGCTGGTGATTGTCCTTCCAAGGTGCGTAGTTTATCAAGATCTGCTCATTCACAATGTTGAAATGCAGATTGTTCAGATATCCCCCATTGTGGGGTATTGTTGGTGACAAACTGCTTCACCAACCAATGCAAGCAGTCATTCATGCCATGTTACCTACTATTCGTTTGTTTCTTAACGATTGTTCATCACTACGCATTGGCTATCTACATGGGTGTTTCTCAAAATAGGGGTATACCCCCCAAGCATCCAATATTAGGCATTTATAGCAACAAATCCATCATTTTTTAGGGGCTACCTATTTGGAGAAACACTCATATTGGTTTCATTGTTGAGTCCCTTATCATTATATAACAAACCCACTTATTAATCATTGGCTATCCATATGTTTAACCATTTGCCGTTTATCCCCTATCTTTAAGCGCTGCAATCCCCTTGAAAGCATAGAATTTCAAGGTACATCCCAAGCATGGCCAGGTTTGTCACTCAAAATAGGAAACAAAATCACTACGAAGTCACTACCAGCTATACATAACCCTAGAAAATCGCCTATTGTTAGCCATATCTACCTATCTACCTACCTACCTATCCACCCACCCATCCACCCATCCACCCATCCACCCATCCATCCATCCACTTGCTCTCAGCTGCTCCTCTCGCCTCCAAGTCCGCTTCAAATGCTTGGTGGAAAGTGGACACCGTCTGCGCTTGGATGCCTCAAGCAACGCAGCATGGCACAACGTGCGTTGCCTCAAAGTGGATCTGGTGCTTTCTCAAGCCACAGGGGTACCCCAAAATCATCCTTTATCAACCATTTTTAGTAGTGAACCAACCATTTTTGGGGTACCCCTGTTTTAAGAAACCACTATTTGTTTGGGGGGGTTGAAGCATCCACTTTTAGGTTGGCTGTAGTGTCTGGAATTAGTTCTACACAAAATCAGAAAGAAGTTGCGGTCTTGGTCAAATCGGTCGATCATACCAGGTAGTAATGGAAATAATTGCGTTTATTTCCTCACATCTGTTGATATTTATCAGCCATATCCAACATCTCCCAGTGACTGTCATTCTATAACCACCACTATCAACCATTGCTAATCATTATCATTAATCATAAATATCATGAACCCCTCATTAAACAACTGTCATGAAATTCAACGGTGTCTGCCGTTATGAAGCATTCTGAACCATCATCACCCATCAACCACTGTGAATCACCAGTCAGAACCCATCAACCACTGTGAATCACCAGTCTCAACCATCCTTCACCTCCCAGAACGATGGATCCCGGTCACCACGTCTTCCGTCGTCCCGCCTTGCACGGCATCGCACAGCAGCACGGCGCCTTGACAGGCTTGCAGAGAACGGGAGACCTGGCACGGTGAGGCGTGGGGGATGATGATCAATGAGATGATGGGTTGATTGGCTGTGCAATGATCGTGTATGATATTGATGATGGTTAGTGATGGTTAGTGAAGGTTAGTGATTGGTTAGTGATGGTTGGTGATGGTTAGTGATTGGTTAGTGATGGTTAGTGATGGTTAGTGATTGGTTAGTGATGGTTGGTGATGGTTAGTGATGGTTGGTGATGGTTAGTGATGGTTGGTGGTGATGGTTGGTGATGGGTACTGATGGTTGGTGAATCATGGTTGGCAACAGTGTTGTTGACAGTGACCAAGAAGGATTAATGATCGTTCAGAATGCTTCGTGAAAATGCTTAATCATGTAGTCAACTATGAATAATGGTACCTAATCCCATTTGATGATGCTTCCTGTTGAAGCGTGGGAATAGTCAGTAGTGGTTAAAGGCCATCAATAATCATAATACACAAATAGTCGTTGATAATTATCAAGAACACAACACTTATCAATAATTGTCAATAGTACTGTGTAATTAGTAGTGGTTGCTAGTGATAAATACTGACTAATGATAGGTAATCAATGACAATGCTTACAGCAAAAAATGTCGATGATTAATAAAAGTTTGCTGTAGATGTGGTTTATCTAGATGAAATTTGATTGGATTGGATCGGATCGGGTTGGATTGGATTGGAATGATTGCATGAAGAGCAAATGGATGCATAGACCTATCGCTGTACAAGCACATATGTGCACAATCACTGCGCGCATGTCTTTGCAACTTGTGCCTTATAGTTGCATGCAAATATGCGCATCTATATATACACGTATGTATGAATGTATATGCATAGATGTATATACATACACTTTCACATATCTGTGTCAAATCTATGTTTGCTTTAGATTTGGTTTATCCAGATGAAACTGGATTGGATTGGTTGCTTGGATATCAAATGGATACACAGACCTATCCCTGTATCAGCGCAAATGTAAAATCACTGTGCCCATGTATGTGCAACTTGTACTGTATCGTTGTATGCAAATATACGCATCTATATATATATATATACATATCATATATACACGTATGTACCTATATGTAGATAATGTGTGTACAGTCTACTTATGACTACCACTCCTGCCAAGTGAACCGGTGCCTCATAGGAGAAGTCCACATGTCCCGGTGTATCGATGAGGTTCAGCAAGTAGCGCTGCCCATCTTTCTGCGAAGTCACCAGCATGGAGCAGGTCTGTGCCTGCAGCGTCAACCGGTGCTGGTGAACCCAGGTGGGTGCGCGGCCGGCACTGGAAACTTTCAACATGTTTAGCGAATTACTTGGGGTGACAAGCTAATTCCAACAGCAAGCTTCCAATTTAGGGTGTTTCTCAAACAAAGGAATTACTTAGGGTGACAGTGGCTAATCCAAAAAAAGGCATCAGTTGCAGCATTCAAGCAGCTACTTCACTAGACTTTTCCTTAACATTCTATGACAGAAACGCACTGACTTCAATGACTGCTTCCAACTGCCCCGCAGCCAACCTTGACGGTGATGCCCCGAGCCCGTTCCACCTGCATCGTGGGAAGTTGAGCAACGCACTGATCATATCACGGAACTTATCACATTGGTTATGTGATGAACCAATCTGCCAATGAAGCAATATAATGGGTCATCATAGGTCAACCAATAACAATAGTGGTTAATATTGTTCAATATATTAACAGGTTATGAAATCAATAATATCTATGATCATTATTGATTATAACCAACAGGTTATTAACCAACAAATAATGTTGGTTAACATAACCAATAAACAGGTTCTTAGCAGTGGTTATATTTACCAACATTCGGTTTCACCGCTGCTCCTGCGGGCTGTTCATGGATTCATGAATCGCTGGGACGGCCCAACGGAGCCCTTCGACAGTTGGGAGGCGCTCCGCGCTCGTGTGGCCGAGCGGGGGTCCCAGCGGACATCAACATTTGCAATGGTCAATAAGCAATTTCATGTTTATTATTACTATGTTTTTTCTTTTTATTTGTTTTTATCTTTTTTATGTTTTATTTGTTTACTTTTTTTTGGTCAATAAGCAATGAAAAATCAACCAATAGTGTAGTGATTGACCATAGTTGGCCCCATCGTAATTGGTGGTGATATCCCAATCAAATATCTATGCGCAGTCCACCCACTGTGGTAATGACCATGGCCAGTATCAACCATATGGATGATCATCATCAACCATAACCAATCACGAACTTACACCTACATTTAATCGTCATCAATGACTTTGAACCAGTATCATTGACCGTCATGACTGACCACCAACCAACATCATTAACCAGCATCATCATCGGTTTTCCTGGCTAGTAAGCACTATTAAGCACTATCAACCACTATCAACCACTATTCACCGGTATTAACCGCTATCAATCACTATCAACCATTATTCAGCACTCTTGACCACTATTCAGCATCAATAACCATAAATAACCAGTATCATCATTGGTTTTGAAGGCTATCAACCACTATTGACCACTATTAACCGCTATTAACATCTATTAACATCTATCAACCATGGTCGTCAACCACTATCAATCGCTATTAACATCTATTAACATCTATTAACCATGGTCATCAACCACTATTAACCGCTATTAACATCTATTAACATCTATTAACCATGGTCATCAACCACTATTAACCACTATTAACCGCTATATTAACCATCACTACCCATGGTCATCCACCACCCTTCACCGCAACTCACCATGGCAGCCCCGCGACCTCCAGGCCATCCAAGAACTGGTCTGGAGCATTGGGCGGCAACACGCCGCCTGCCGCGCACCCGTTGTGGGAAATGGGGAGTTGACAAAGGTCAGTTACTAGTAAGGTTGGTAGGGAGCTAATAGTTGACAATAGTAAGCTAGTTAGTAGGTTAGCAACAGCCGATAGTCAGTTAATAGGGAGCTACTAGCTAACAATAAGCTAATAAGAAGCTAGTAGTAAGCTAATAAGCAGCTAATAATAGGCTAATAGTCAGCTAATAAGTCAGTTAATAGTAAGGTTGATAGTAAGGTTGATAGTAAGGTTGATAGGAAGCTAATAAGAAGGTTGATAGGAAGCTAATAGTTGCAACAATAGTTGACATAGTGGTTAACGACAGCTGATAGTAAGCTGATAGTAAGCTAATAGTAATGTTCATAGGAAGCTAATAGTTGACAATAGTAAGCTAGTATGTTGACAACAGCTGATAGTGAGTTAATAGTGAACTAATATCAAGTTGATTAAGATGACATTGTATTGATATCAACAAGTTAATAGTAAGGTTGATAGTAAGCTAATAGGTTAAGAACAGCTGATAGTTGATATTAGTCGATAGTCAGCTAATTATAATCTGGTAGTTGGTTAATGGTAGTACCAATCATTTTTAGTTGCTAGGTATAGATAGATAGTTCAGCCAATGGGTGTTGGTAAAAGGTTATAGTTGCATTACAGTTTGCAACAATAGCCCAATAACAGGTTGAAAAGTTGAATAAGATTTTAGTATTGAGTTGATTTTTTCGGGTCAGCCAAGAATAAAACAGCAAGATTCAATTAAGAATATCTAAATAACATTCAAGAATTGTTGATAACCATCCAAATTCACAGTTCATGATAATTAATCAGAATTGATAATGACAGTTCATAACAAAAGTTAGTAGTAAGTAATCATTTGATAGTTGCTGATAACAATAATTAGAAACTGTTTATAACATTTGATAACTATCCAAATTGATAAGTAATCATGAACCATCAAAGTCAACCATTAGCCCATATGGATTGACCATGGTCCATTGTGGTTGGTAATAATGGTTAAGTCAATTATGGCCACTTCATGCTTAACAACAGCTATCAATGGTTGATCATGGTTGACGAGTCACAAGGGCGGATTAATGATGGATGATCATGATCAGTGATGGTTAGTCACGGTTCAGAGTGGTCAGCCATGGTTGATGCTCATGATCAATAACGATCATGCAATAATGGTGGATTGTGGGTAGTAGAGGATAATAAAAACGTGTGCTCAATCAGGACGAATGAAGGGTAATGATGGTCCACAACCATTGTTTGCAGTGGCCAGCAATGGACAATAACAGGTATAATACTCGGAGACAAGGGGTTTAATGCTCAACAAGAAGCAGCAACAGGTTGGCTGCGTCCAATGAAGGTCCCCACAAATGATTAGTGGGAAACCCCACCACTGATGGCCGCCCTTGTGAGGGCTCATGATCATGAAAGCTGGTTGATAATGGTTTCATGATGCTCAATTATGGTATATAGCAAGGTTTGTTGCCCAAGAATGGGACTCAATCATCGCTGCTTTGATGTTGAAACCGGAGACTCCGGGACACCATTAATTGATTTCTTATTTGTGAGAACTGAGGGAGGGCTTTTCAGCGGTTCATGTTGTTTGGCATGCAGAACCGCAGCAAGTGATCGAAAAATCTGGTGCACAGAGTCCCCCAAGAACCAGCAACTCGGAAACTCTGCATTCTATCTCCACGAGAAAATGCACAACCACGCCACCAATGGCTTCTGGGCCAGAAATGAACATGTTTTGGATTTGTTGGTAATACTACTGCCATCTGAAGACATGGATATTTCAATGTGGGTCAGCTTGGTGATCAAAATAATCATCATCAACCAACCACTCACTAACCACTTCAGCCGGTCTGGTTGCTTTAGCTTACTGGTTACTAACCACTATGGGCTATATAGGGTGATTCTCCAAGCCATAGGAACCCCCCAAAGTTGTGGTTGGTTTATTGCTATGAATGGTTCCTCTAAAGGATGATAGCTGGAGGTACACTCCTATGACTTGAGAGACACCTCTGCTGTCATCCCTTCATTTCGCTGCTTGGCCATTCCGCCCCCGCATCGTTTCAAGGCCGAGCCACAGGTTTGCAACAGCCGGTCGCACAGAGTGCTTTTCCCATGGTCCACGTGCGCAATGATACCTGCTGGGATAGGACATTGCGACCCCAGCAAGAGTGACATTAGAGACTTTCTCGGTCTCAAAGATCACAGCATTTTTTTTTCTGTAATACATGTGGCGGCAAAAGATCCAATCCAGTGATGCTTCCTAGCAAGAAAATCATTCATATATCTATGTACACATATAGTATGTAATTACCTATGTCTAAGTGCGTGTGTGCCAGTGTCAGCATATGGCAAACAGCTTTCTTCATCTCTGCATCTATATATCGCTTACGGATGTGAAATAATGAGTATACATGAATATGTGTATAATTGCATAATTGTGTATAATCACATAGTTATATACATAAGTTCATATGAGTATATCTGTATGCGTGTATGCACTGTCTGCGGATGGCTCCCAGTCCACCCCTACGCACCATCAGAGTCCAAGCGGCTGAAGTTTCGGTTCCGCTCTCGTGGGACGGAAGCTGCTTCCATGAGCACATCCTCAGCGAAGACGCTCTCCCAGTCCATGTCTCCAACCAGCAAAAGATAGAGATGTGGTGATTTCTCAAAATAGGGGATATGATATAGCATCAATTTCTAAATAGGGGATGATAAACAACAATTATAGGGATATCTATACCAACTATATGCCTATGGATCAATATAGACCAACCAATAATGATGGATCAGAAACAAACAATCATACGGAAAACAATGTTTAATAATAGGGGAAGCAGGGGTACAGGGTTTTGACCCACAGCCATATGATATAGCATCAATTATGAGTATATGGTCTTTATAGGGGATTACAATGGTTGATAGAACGGGAACCAACAATAAGACCAGTGTGGGTGTTTCTAGTCCACCCATGCCTGCTCCCTTTTTGGTGCTGTCCATCAATACGCTTGGAACATCCAAAGGCGCGTCACTTTAGATCCCCTTAAGAAACCCTCAAAACTGGGATTGTCATCTCTCACCTTTCCTCAGGCAGTTACCCGACATGGACATCGCCGGTCCCAGCTGCCCCTTCGGACCAGATTCCTTGGTCACGGTCACGGGGCTCCCCAAATTCCGGGCCTGGTCAGCTGTGAGGTCCCCTGACACGACCCTGGACGGACGCACAATGCTGAGAACTTCAAACAAACTACGTGGGAAGGGTCATGGAACAGTCATATCATTCATTTTGATATGTATTAAGATTGCTAGTGGTTCATTATGATAATCAGAAATGAGAATCATAACTGATAGTCACAATTGATGATCATAATGTGTCATAAATAAAGATTCATTCTTTAAATCATTAAATGTCATTGATCAGGCATTGGTGAGTGAAATGTTTGAAGGGTGGAGGGGGTGTATCTATGACCAAAAGCTCTTGTTTTAACTTGGCATTTATCGCCAAATAATTTGATGTATGGCATGATCCCCATGGGAAAGCACAATGCTTTATTTCTCTTGCAAAGGAGCCCAAAGCAACACACATTCCATGAAATTGTATGCTTTTATCACGTGGATTCCATCTTCGCTTATCCTCGCTATTGCTGTCAGTATCATCATTGCTATATGGGGAGTTCTCAAAATAGGGGACTTCCCAAATCATCCAATATCAACCATTCATAGTTAGAAATCAACCAGTTTGGGGGTATCCCTATTTTGAGAAATCCCCTATGCATATTTCTGATGAACCTATTGAAAACGGGCACTCTCAATATTTATCGCTGGTGTACCGATTGATTCAATGGCGATGGCAAAACCAACTTCCAGCAGATCGTTTGCGAGAATCCAGCAACAGAACGGGTAAAGTGGTGGCACGACATTCTATAGTCAGATATAGATCATATTTGTATACCAGCTATAAATGAATAAATTACCAGCTATAAATGTTCTACATACATGACATGTTAAATCTTGGATAATTATAGTAACGGACTCCCACTTAGAACGTGAGTTTTTTCAAAAACGAAAAATGGCTCACTTAGAACGTGCGCTAACTTCATGCACTTAGAACATCCTACACTTAGAACATCAGCACACTTAGAACATTGTTTTGGATCATTGTGAATTCTTTCACTTAGAACGTAGGAAACACATTTAGGGTGTACAAACGTTCTATGTGGGAGTCCGTCCTAGCTATTTGAAAGAAATTGTGTTCTTGATAACAAACATCCATGTTGACAACCATCATAATCAAGTAAGTTTTGCAACACATTCTCACAATTTCCAAGTGAGAGTTTACGTGTGACGTATTGCTTAAAGTCATGGTTGTATGTAAGGAATCCTCACACATGGCACGTTCTAAGTGTGTAGCTTGCGTGAAGTTCTTAGTGCGTGGTCGCCCATGTTCTAAGTGCGAGGGTTAGAACATCCCCCCTGCTGTGTTTCGCTTCGCCGTTTTTTCAAAAACACGTTCCAAGTGATTGTCAGTCGCTATACTGTGTTTTCATTTGTATACCAGCTATAAATCGTAAAGGCACATGGTCAATAGGAATATCAGTTCATTCTACCCTCAAGAAATGTGAATTGTTTTACCTGCCTCGAAGGCTTTACACAGAAGTACAATATCTGTGCCGTGGTTTCACATGATTGACCTAGCCAAATACAACAGTTTCCAAAACCTTTTTTAGAATTGGTTCTTTTGAGTCGACACGATTTCCCACAGTACATTAATACCCCACGCAACCCATACAAATGGCGAAGAATTGGCTAATCATGGCTACTACTGTAAATGCTTATTCACAACAACAATCACCGTGCAAAAGTGCAATCTTCGTGCCAAAATTGTGAGCACCAATGAGGTCGCCGATGGCTATGACCACGGCTGTTAGCCCAGCAATAGCCGGTCATCATATTGTTTCACAGCCAACTTTCAAATAATTAGTTGAGTGTTTCTCAAGCGATACTGTAGGGTAGCCTCAAATCATCCAAGATTTTAGCCATTTCAGGAATAACCCATCCACTTTTGAAGGTAATCACCCTTATTTCGAGAATCCCTCATTTGTATATCATAACTTCAGCAGCCAACAACCAACCCAAACATGGAGACAGCTCTCAGCCAGAAACCCCGCCTGACATCTCAGACGCTGGCCCAAGCCGCCAGCGACCCTGGAAGGCGCTCAAAGATGGCAGAGATGTTGGGCAACTAAGCTAAGCATAGCTAAGCTATCAAGCTATACTCTGGCTGGTGGTTGCAAACCCCTATGAAAAATATGAGTCAACCAACCATTTGTTAATGAATACTAGAGAAAATTAAAACTGTTTGAAACCACCAACCAGTACTGGATTGATGATGATTGCGATACTGGTTGATGATCAAGATCATATGCCAAGCTAGTAGAGATGCTGTAGTTGGTTAATAACGGTCATGACAACGGTCGACCACTACTGTTGGTCATAATCACCTGATAAACCATTGTAAACCACTACTGTTGATTCATGGTTAATCCCCTGATAAACCATTATAAAACATGAATCAACGTCGAATCAACGTCGAATCAACCGTGGCTCCCATGTGCCGCTTCAAAGCCCGTCCCCACCTCGTCAAGCGCAACGCCGAACAGAGCGCCGCTGTGGTCATGGCGAACAATTCGCGCAACGAACGCCCCGCGACATGCTGCGCCCCGGGGGTGCCCCCAAGTGTCCCCAAACTGATCTTTTTAAGACAAAGCACCAAGAGTGACGGGGAATCATGGTTCGGAATGGTTGTGGTCGACTATGGTCAGTGATGATGGTTCGTGATGGTTCATGATGGTTGATAGTCATGGTTCATGATGGTTAGCGATGGTTGATAGCCATGGCTGAGGATGGTTAATCATATCTTTAGCCATAGGGAGACGCGGATCTTGGGCGTATAGCAGTCATGGACATTCCCACAAAAGTGAAACTGTTGGAGACATGTTTGTCCCACGACAGTGCACCGCGTTTTTCCTACCGATTTACTTTTTGTGAAAGTTGTTGATGGAGCTAATATGGCTGTGGGTCATTGTTTCCCTATCATTAGCCATTGTTGGCCTTTATTATTGTTGTTCATTATCCCCCACTAATGGTTGGTTGATATTGACCCATAGCCATATTTTTCAGCGTTTTCCTATTGATCTTTGGTGGCTTTCAATCTGCCACTGACCTTTTGCGGCCTTCGTAGAAACATCATTTGGTAGAGGACTTTCTACAGTAACTGCCACAAGTCATGTTTCATTTGGGGGTTTCTCAAAAAAGGGGACCCCAAAAAATGGTCGGTTTATTACTATAAATGACTATTGATGGATGATTTAGGGGTACCCCTATTTTGAGAAACCACGATTTGTTATAGCTGAAATATACAACTACATGTGGACAGTCATGCTTAAACATATGTGTGCCAGCAGGTGCATCTCTGTATTACGCCCTCATTCGCTTGCAATGTGTAAGAGTCATATATGTAACTCAACAAGTACAGGAGATTTCGGTCTGAGTGTATCTGAGTGTGTACCCTCTGGTAAATTAACATAGCAAACAAAATTCACCATAAATGGATGATTCTCCAGGGTTTTCCTAAGAAAATGGTGGATTTTCCATTGCCATGTTAGTTTTCCAGAGGGTAATATATAAACCTGACCTTTCCAGTGGTGGAACGCAAGGAAGAGATCAAAAAACGCACAGCAGGGCGGAACCGCGGAATCCTGCTGCGTTGGGGAGGCAACGGGGCCCAAGAGCCTAGACCGTTCCAGCCAAATGATCAGCATAGGGAAACCAATGGGCAATGAGAAATGGCTATGGGTCAATATTAACCAACCAACTATATAGTGGAGGATTTACCAACAATAATAAGGGAAACAATGGTTGATGATGGGGAACAAGACATAGTAGATACAATCACTTTCGAAAACATCTTCACAAAATGTGAAGCATAGGAGTTGAAAAACAATTCCTTATTCTTGAAGCGTCAGCGATTTGTAGAGACCTAGTATTTTGTTGCTTGTTCTTGAATCTTATACGCATTATTATTTACCTGTTTGGTGTTTTTATGTTTCCTCTACATACTCCAGAGACGATCGCGATCGCCCAAGAGGAACCAGGGGTACTGGGTTTTGATTCACAGCCAAATAGTTGTCCAACTATCAAGCATCATACATCACTGGCTGGTGGCTTCAACCCCTATGAAAGATATTTGTCGACCAACTATTTGATAAGAATTACTACTAAAAATGTTGGAGATCGCCCACCAGATCATCAGGCGTCCTTGATGATTTTTCAAGGGTGAACTTTCATGGTAAGCTTCATCAACCATCCGACATGAGCATCCAACGATCCTTCATGATCATCCAGTCATCACAGAACTCTTGCATAAGTATCAACGTAGGGAGACTAGGACCATTCGTGGACCACCAATGACTAAAGGGCACTTTTTCTTGAACGAAATGCTTTTGAGTTCGCTGCCTTTGGCAGCGAAAATCTCCCTGTGGAGAATCACGGCTGTCGCCAGTGCTGAAGTTTTTGTCACTGCTGGTGATGCTATCATCTACACAACTTGGAGTCATTTCCCCATGAAAAGTCATGGCCTATGACCATCCTGCGATCGAATCTCAACTTGGACCATCCCCAAGTGACTGGCAAAGCAGCGTCCAAAGCTGTGCGGCCCTGAAGCTCAAGATGAAAAATCGACATCGTCAGGCATCATTCAGTATCATTGAGATAGATTGATTGAATCCTATGAAACCCTACTAATTAACCATTAATACCCAATAATAACCACTGATCCCCATCAATAGCCATGGATCCCCATTAACAACCATTGACCACCATTAATCATCCTCAATCATCATTGACCATGCCATGTTCCCCATTGTTGCTGGATATTCTCCCCATCCCTAAGCATCATTTTTAATCAGGCTTGTAATTCGTCACTACTAGCCATCATGAATCATAATTCCATTCATCATCACTATATGATATGACCATTACCAACCACCATTCACCATCTTTCACCATTAGCTAACTGGTGATGATATCCGTCATTAAGCATAATTCACCAGTATGTTCACAGTTATTTCAACCATCATTAAAATCAATTCACCTTATTTCATCATCATTTCACCCTTGTTTCACCAAGAAACTCCTCATTTCTACTTAACTTCACCATCATTTCACCATGATTTCCACCATCATTTCACCATCATTTCACCATGATTTTCACCAAGAAACTCCTCATTTCTACCTAAGTCTTATGTAAATATATCTATCTATAAACAATAAAGATATGAAACCACCATTCGCCATTCGCCCCAACTCAACTTCTCCAGCACCCGGCGTCTCATGCACGCGACGCACGCGACTGCAGCTGTTCCGCGGTCACTTGGAGCGTCGTTCGCGGGCGCCCGCGCGGAACGTGGCGCCTCCGTCCTGGAGGAACGTTGAGCAACCCAGAGACCATTGAAAAAGGATGTAGATTAGTGGATGTATATAGAAATAAAAATAAATATCTACATATATATATATATATGTATATATTGAATACATGTATGTATATATATATATATACGTTCATTTATGTACATGTATATGTATATCTATATCCATATCTATGTTATCTATGTCTATATCTTATTGTTATTTCTATCTTTACACATGTATAGGTGTACATTCATACTTCTGTATATCTATAGATGCGTATATGTATATCTATTCTGTGTATATCTACATGTGTACATATATTGCATGGTTATATGTGATTATGTATACACATGGTTACTTGTATATATATATATATATATGCATATATATATATATATGCGTGTTTCTCAAATAGGCGTACCCCCAAATCATCCAGTTTATTGACCATGGATAGTAATTAACCAGCCATTTTTAGGGTACCCGATTTTGAGAAACCATCATATTTACATGTTCTGAGTGGACAATAGTTATATGACATTCGTGCATCTGTACTTATCTGATCAAGCCATGAACCCACCGCTGCCCCATGGTGGTGGCTGGGGTACCTTGAGCCACAAATGATCAAGTGATCACCGTCTAGGAAGCATTGCCAACCAATATGGATGTTTTTCAGAATGGGAGTACCCAAAAAATGGTAGGCTGATTACTATAAATGATTAATATTGGATGATTTGGGGATCCCCTATTTGGGAAAACCACCATATGATTACTCGTGGACAAACAAAAAGGGTTGATGATAGTTATATAATGACGCTTAATCAACAAATGTGGTTAATCATTAACCATCATTGATAACAATTATCGATCATTGTTTGATAGTGTTGATTAACTACTGTCTGGCACATGCTTCACCGGTTTGTTCAGCATTTTTGTTGGGCCTTGGTCAAGGCTTCAAGCATGAACCATGAGCAACCATCAACCGATCATGGACTTATCGCTTCACTGGGGATCTCATCCCCAGCTACCACGGTGGTGACTCCCCGTTATGAAAAATATGCGCAAGTCAAGCAACCAGTTCTCAGTAGCGCTAGGGAAAACAATGCTTGAAACCACCAACCAGATGATGGCTGCCGTGTGCTTCGTCACCATGGACACTGAAGTCTCTGTGTGTTTTCATGGCAGGGAGGCTCTTCAAGCAACTCTGACTTGATGAGGGTCTGTCAGGACATGACTTTCACTTGAGTCCAACAATGAACAATGTACCTCTTGTGTTCTACGATCATCAATGCACTCCATCCCCGCTGTTTTTCATAGCCACTGTCCAGATGGGCCATGCTAAAGTCATTGATTCCCTGATTGGCTTCATGGACCAACCGTTCTTATAACCCCAATCCAAAACGCATCCCGATGACCATCCACGATGAGCAGCCGTGAATATCGAGCATTATGATCGTTTGCTACCCCTTGGTTGTTGCTGGTTATATCCCACTATCCGTTGGAGCTAGTATAATCATTGGTATATCCCTACTATTATTGGTTGTTATCCCTTATTCTCAACATTTCTCAACCATTATTAATGGTTGTAGCCAGTTATTACCACCATATCTAACCATGATCAACCATTATTCTGTCTTTGCTTCTATGTCATCCCTATCCAGCTACAGCACAAATTTGCGATTCTCTTCAACAGGCGGGGGAATAGCATGAGACATGACTGTCCGAAAGAGCGCAGCATTATTAACCACCATTAACACCATATCCAATGATCTCTCGCCCTCCAGCCGTTCCTCCCCAATCTCCCCATCGCCTCTTCATCTTTGCCGCCAGCCCTGGGCAGCAGGAAACAATGCTTCGCAGACCAACGCTTCACCAACCATCCATGGTGGGTTTAACCAACGATGAACCAGCTTAATGGGTGATTTACTTGCATTTTTCGGTGATTTACCTGCGAATTACGTGATTTACCTACTAATTCCCGGGCAACTATTGATGATCACAAACCGTCACTGCTATCCAACCATTCACCTCGTAAACCAACCATTCATCGTCATTGATCATCCATTCACCAGCCACCATCCATACATCCAGGTGAGGAGAAACAATTGATGAATTGGAATCCATAGACGATGATGATGATGATGATGATGATGATGATGATGGTGGTGGTGGGGATGATGATGATGATGCTGATGCTGATGATGATGATGAGGATGGTGATGATGATAATGATGATGGAGATGCTGATGGTGATACTGATGCTGATGATGATGATGACGATGATGATGATGATGGGGATGATGATGATGGTGATGCTGATCCTGATGCTGATGCTGATGCTGATGCTGATGCTGATGGTGATGGTAATGATGATAATGATGATGGTGGTGATGATGATGATGGTGATGATGATGATGATGATGATGATGATGATGATGATGATGATGATGATGCTGATGCTGATGCTGATGCTGATGCTGATGGTGATACTGATGCTGATGGTGATGGTGATGATGGTGGTGATGATGATGGTGATGATGATAATGATGATGGTGGTGATGATGATGATGATGATGATGATGATGATGGTGGTGATGATAATGACGGTGGTGATGATGATGATGATGATGATGATGATGGTGATGATGATGCTGATGCTGATGCTGATGATGATGATGATGATGGTGGTGATGATAATGACGGTGGTGATGATGATGATGATGATGATGATGATGGTGATGATGATGCTGATGCTGATGCTGATGCTGATGCTGATGGTGATGGTGATACTGATGCTGATGCTGATGAAGATGGTGATGGTGATGATGATGGTGATGATGATAATGATGATGGTGATGCTGATGGTGATGATGATGGTGATGCTGATGGTGATGGTGATGCTGATGCTGATGGTGATGATGCTGATGGTGATGATGATGATGATGATGATGATGATGATGATGATGATGATGATGATGATGATGATGATGATGATGATGATGATGATGATGATGATGATGCAGTACAGTAGGGTGCTCTTAGCGTGAAAAAATATCGAGATCACCTATGATGATGTAGAAGTTGCCTGGGACCAATGTAGCAGCAACTACCAAAGGCGCCTGCCGCTCTGGACTGCACTTCGGGTTAGATTCGGCCACTGACACATGGTGACTGCAGTTTCAGCCAATATCAATATTAGTGGTAGTTCATTGATGTTCGAAAGTGGATAGGGAAGGATGAATGAATATTCGATAAAAAGGCGTTGATGATCAACCATCAAAATCCAACCATTCGCCAATCATTCACCAACCATTGTAAGACTGTGTTGATTTGGAGAGACCATATGCTGAGAAATTTGGTTCCGCACAGGTTCTGCTGAGTCGCTGACATGGACTCCAAGAGTGAATATAGTAATCAATCAAGCAATGTTTAACCATTGGATAATCATTAACCATGATAGTCAATGAGGATCAAATAATGCTCAATTATCATAACGATTACTTAATCATTTGTTGATGATTGCATCGCTTCATTATGGCTCATGGGTAGTCACCGGGTAGTCACCAATTAGGTGATTGAACAGGTGATCTGGCGATATTTAATGTTTGGCAGTGCTTGACCCTCGCCATGTGTGGGTAGCGTTTCTGACCATGGCCAAGAGCTTACGCTTCCATGTATAAAGAGTATTAAAGAGACCATGTTGGGGAACTGATCTTGTATTAATTATGCAACATGCCCAAACGAATCACTGAACCATGAACTGACACCTCTCTATTTCCAATCGCCATATCGGTCTGTCATGATCTGTGCAATGGTTGCTTGGCGAATTGGCGTCCTCCTTGTTATAGTTGCCGCCCTAAATGTTACCAGACACACCGTCACCAAATGGCATATGCCGTCTGGTACATAAACCTGGCAGTGAAACATCCACTAGTTGTTGATGGTTCCCAGGGTTTCTCTAGGAAGTATGGTGATTTTCCATTTCCAGGTTCGTGTGCCATAGAGTAATATTTTGTACGATGCACCAGCACTACGCTTGGTACCTCTGGTGCAAGCTAGATGGAAACACACAGTAAGTTCACAATTCAGAAGGGCTGCAAGTCCTTGAAAGACCCATTCCACTACAGTACCCTTTCTTGGTGCATCTATCGATAGTGCAAAAGGAGACAATTACATATGCAAGCAAAATATGCGTACAGCAAAATGTATTTCTGTACGTATTGAATATGTAAGGTATGTGTACAGATGTATGACTTGCCTTATCCAAATCACCCCATAGGCTGAAATACATATCATCAAACAATATTGAAATCCCATTGACTTCCTCTTGCTTACAAGCATTGCTAGCCTAGTTTTTCCTTGAATACATATTACAGATTCAACATGTCAAATATCTGTTGTATGTAAAACATACATCATATGTCATATAAGCATGTTACATGTTACCATATAAACATTGCAACATGTAACATATATTAACATTGCAACATGTTAACATTCTAATATGTTATATACATTGCTAATCTGTTGTGTCTAATTTTCTTCCTCTGGCTTCTGCTGGGCCCAAGCTCCGGACTGGCTGGGACTTTTGCTGAAGTGAGGATCACCTGACCGAGCGAACGGTGGCAGAGCACCAGCGACACCGTTGCAACGGGCTGGCCCCTGCTGGTGACCATCAAGAGGTACCCTACGGATGATGAAGTCGCTAGAGATATGTGATGGTCGGCGCTGGTGAACCATTCGTTAATCATGGGTCAACCATCAATGAACCATCTGATAGTCACCATCAACCATAATTGACCATCAAGAAACTCAGTATTCACATCATAAGCGTCATGAACCGTAGTCATCATCAACCATAGTCATCAACCATCATGAGTTATCCATCATTGACCCTCTCCAATGTTGTATACAATATTTGCCTACCGGTTTTGTCCACTGGCCCCTTATCACCGCTGAATAGTGCTTTCAACCAGCTGTGCGGCTGTGCGGGGTATCTTCAAAAAACGTTACTGGGGCAGCGATGATCCTGAGCCAAGTGGGCCTATCACATGATCAACCATAAACCTTCACTAATCAACCGCTGGGACTAGACCATCATTGGGTGTTTCTCAAAATGAGGGTACTTCCAAATAATCCATTGATTATCATTTCATTTCTATTAATAAACCAACAAGTTTTGGGGTACCCCAATTTTGGGACACCACCCATTAGGTACCAACGAATTTCACCAATCAAACTGATGACCACTATATATTAGGGACTAAGTAGCCCCTCATTTTCACTTATTACCCATCTAGTGCTGTGAATTCGCGATGCCAATCATCTTCAACGATTTGAACCTGGCAGCGTTCATGTTGGTTGCTGCATATTCCGCGGCGCAATGCTTGGAAGGCCTTCTTTGGCACCATGGCGGGGTAGAGCCGATAGTTGAAAGAATGACCCTACGACAACAAAGCGTTCATATTTAAAAGATATGTTTGCCAAAATTGGTTTCGTAAATCCCGAAAAAAAACAAGCATGGTCACATTGCGAAATCCGCCCAAGAATGAAGATAGTTGCAGTTAGTCCAACAAAGGTGTCGTCTTTGACTCGGGTCCTGCCTCCAGCCGTGTCTTTGGATGGCAAAGATCCTTCCCTCCTCGGTGACAAAAAAATTTGGAGATGGGGCAGTCAGCCAACATAAAACCCAAAATGTGAGGAGGCGTTCGAAAAATTGAAGGTTATGTCGTTTCAGAGCACAAACATGTTTGAAGACCAGGAAAAAAATATTCCGTTTTTTTGTGATTCCTTGTTCAAAGCGAAAAAACACCAAGACAGGAGCAGCATGGCGAGAAAAAACAACCGTCAAGGAATTGGTTTGCTGACAAATCAAACAGCGCCACCAACATGTCAGCCTGCGCGCACGCGGAAGACGGTACGTTTTGCGAAAATATCCACCAACGCGGTTACGTGAACCAGCTATGGTTGATTGTGATGAGCCGCTGGCGAGACATGTCGATATACCTGGCAGTGGGTCACAACCCCGTACCCCTGGTTCCCCTATCATTGACCACTGTGTTCCCGACTATTGTTGGTTATAATCCCCCGTTATTGGTTGATTAATATTCACCCATAGCTATCTTGGGCATAACTCAAGCCATGTAGCCCCACAGCGCGCCATTCCTGGTTGCTTAATAAATGGCGTTCCGGTGCCCAAAGCCCAGTCATAAAAACCATGGCGCGCTTGGGCCATTGCCATCTTCCACGCGTGGGAATGCCTCCCCAAAGTGTCACGTGCTGCACAAGGGAACACATACGCCTTTAGGACTGTTACAATATCCCCATCGGGCGGTTTCTTAGAACAGGGGGCCCCAAAAATGGTTGGTTTATTAGAAAAGCTGGTCAATGATGATAATTCAAGGGTCCCCCATTCTGAGAAACCCCCGATTATGTACCTGAAAGATTCGGAATAGCGCAGTTCTTCAGAATATCTCACATGAAACATGGCAGCCGTGTGTTGCACGTGTTTGTATGGCGGTCCGCGATACAATAGTCGGCCTTAAAATCCGAATCAGCCTTCAGGTCATTGACGAGCACAACATTGGATCTCCGTCGGTGAGTCGAAGCCATAAAGCTATGATGAGGCAGGTGGTCAAACTGGATGAGAAGGTATAGCCGAGCTGCTTGAAGTCATAGAACCAGAAACTTTCATTGACCGACTCTGGTTATGGCAGACCGATCACCAAACCGGAGGAAAAACCAATCCCGCCACTGACAGCAAAAGTAAAGCTGTGTTTTCCACCACCTGACATTGCTACTGGAAAACTGCTCTTTGATCATCGATTTTGCGGAGGAAATTGTGATCTGTGTGTGTTGGCATGCCCTCTTGATGCCTGTTTTCTGCAAACACGGCTCAGGAAAATGAATTGCATCTGGGACACGCGTGATATTTGAAACAACCTTGCACTCAGCTATGATCCCTGGAAGATCCAAATAAGGATGTTCTAACTAGTTCAGTGATTCTGTGGGCCTTTTGGATTGGTTCTGTTTGAAGGAAACACCTCCATCCCTTATCACTTGCTACCTGAACTCCACCACTTTGCATTTCCGCGCGGTACAAGAATTTCTGATGAGTAAAGCGGCCTATTCGTGGGCACCTTCCTTGTCACCGTGAACCAGGTGCAAGGTGCCTAGTATCATCGCCGGTTGGTCTCTGGATAATCCTATCTGTTTGGTGATTGAACTACCCCTGTGAAAAACATCAGTCAACGAACGTCGACCAACTAACCATTTGGTTAAACAATCCATTATCCCCTATTGATAACCACCATTATCCGATATTAACCACCAACTGCTGTTAACCTATGTTGGTCATAAGTCATAACCAAAATCCAAAATGTTTGAAACCACCAGCCAGCTATGATGGCTTAAACCACTACCAGCGGCAAGTCAAACCGCCACTACGACATGTGATGCTGTGACCGATATCTCCGAAAAGGAGATTCCAATGCTGCTTAGACTGTGGTGGATTCTGACAAAATCGCATCTGAAATGATAGTTCGTCAATAATGGTTCGTAGTTTGTTGATGATGGTTACGGTTTGATAGTGACGGTAGATAGTTTGTGAATGATGGTTGATAGTCGGTTGGTGATGATTGATCTCGGTTCATGAGGGCTGATAGTTTCTGAATGATGGTCGATCATTGGTACTGGTTGACCTTGGTTGACCGATGCTCGATAAATGATGATTGATGGTTGTTGAGTGGTTGAACCATCCCTATAAAGAATATGTTTGTCAACCAAGCATGTGTTAACAACAACTAGGGAAAATAAAAAGCGTCAATCAAACCACCAACCAGTAGTTGTTTAACCATTATTGCTGGTTATTATCCCCACGTTATCAACCATTGATAATCATGGTTAAAACCATCAACCAGTGATTGATAGTTGGTCGTTTCGATGCGTAGAATCGTCGCGGTTGTCATGAGTTACGGAGATGCTGATCCGACCATCCTACATCCAAAGTAGTGATTTGGTGTCGTCCACTGAGCAGGATTGGTCCACGTTCTGGAAGGTGGTAAGGATGGAAATCCTGATCTGGTTGGTGGTCCTTGATGCTTGGCTATTGGTTTCAGTCAACCAACTATACAATTTTTAATAATTACAGTAAGTACTATGAAAAACCAAACATGTTTAGAACCACCTACCAGTTGATGCTTGGTAGTGGTTCATAACCAGAATAGCAATGTTTGAGAGTGGGTAACAACCAGCCAACAGCTAACAACGCTTAAGAGCAGTCAATAATGGTCGATGACGATACATCGCGCTAATGGTAAAAAACATGCTTCACAGGTGTCTTGAGAGAAGGATGATGAATGGTGTTTTTCTTCAGAAGCTTCCATGTGGTACCAGCTACAATGGGCACTCGGCACTCTTCAGCATAAAGCCTTTGGAGTGATATGGCTAGCCATGTATGGCAAATGGTTGTTGGCCGTGGTCAACGGCCCTCGGGTGCTTTGCCAGGCAGGCTTAAGGCCAAGGTAGTTGCCTGTAGTATTGAAAAATCTTGGACAAAGTCAAGCCAAAGGAAATACTACAGGCAAAAGCGAATCACTCTACTACCAATAGTCATTTGGCTGTGGGTCAAAACCCCGTACCCCTGGTTCCCCATCATTAACCATTGGTTTCCTTGTTATTGTTGGTTATTAACCCCCATTATTGGTTGGCTCATAGTGACCCATAGCCATGTGCTTTAACTACAAACTACCAGTAGGATTCGCCTTTGCTCAGATGGAAGCCCTCCCCAAGTGATCCCCCAAATGGTTGGTTGGAATCGTAGCTTTGGGAACACCCAGATGGCGCCCCTCCTTGAGCCACATCCGGAGTGTTGCCCCAGCAGAATCGTGGGTTTGAACATAGCTATGGACATATGGTGGTTTCTCAAAATAAGGGTACCCAAAATAGATGGTTTATTACTATAAATGGTTCATAAAGGATGATTTGGGGGGTCCCCTATTTTGAGAAACCATCATATGAGTATACCATTGAATGGGTAAATATGGTGGTCACTGTGTTTAGAGCTACGGTTATACCCACTGCTTATAGCTATATACATAGATTTATAGCTGTATATCTTTATATATATATATATATATAATTGAACTGCCTGTGTTGCCCAACCCTTCTGCTCAAACCAACGAACTTTTGCACCCATCGTTTTTGGCCTTACATCGTGTCATATTTCTCAACTGATTATTCAGTATTGCGATGCGTCAAATCCTGGCACTCCACGTTCCAAACAGAAAAGGTACCGAGCGGCTGGGAGGGGTTCACTACTACCCACTGCTCTTAAGGATGATTGGGTTCTGACCCAAACCCATGTAAGAACAGTGGTCGTTGCAGTTGCCGATACTTGCCACTATTGCTACTCATTGGTTCACCACTATTGCTATTATGATCCATGGATCAACAAGAGTCACAAACATTTCCATAAAATCATTGGTTTTTTCACTATTGCTATAAACTACGATCATTTCTTCCAATGTTGACAATTTCATGGACTTCCATAAACATGATGATAATCCAAAAAACTTCCAAAAAAAAATGGATTATCCAAAAATCTTCCAAAAAACTTCCAATGTTAATGATTTCTTCCAAAAAAAACTCCCGAAAAAACACGAGGCTCTCCCTGGAGTTGACCCACCAGGTGGGTCGCCACAGGGGCACCACCAGGTCCCAGTAAGACCCACCACCGGCAGATCTGGGACCCCCAGGCTTCATCCCCTCGTCACCCTCGAAGTCGCCCCGGCGATCGTCCAGGTTGATCTTGCCTCGACCAGGCGGCGTCGCCATCTCCGTGGAGCTCCGAACGAATGGAGCTCCAGTGGTTGTAGAGCCGAGGCTTTTGTCAAGAATGGTGAGGGATGGATTGGAAATATTGATATGATTCTTGTTATATACTATTATTATCATCAAAAAATATCTATAAGGAGAATTAAGGAGATGTAGTAGATATCATCACATATGATCAAGAAAGGATCTCTCATTCTTCGGAGCCACAGTAAGTAGGGCCCCAGAAATCATAGAGATCAACCATGTGGACCCAGCATGTTGGAGCTGTGACTTGGATGAGGACAACCAGAAGGACAAAAGAGGGAAAGGATTTTGCCTGGCTCCAAAGGTGCTGAATAGGTGCTAAGTGTATCTGTATACATGTTGCACGAGCAGTGCAACTTCGAAGACATATCGTCTTCAAAGTGTGGAAAATCATGGTATCACTAACATGGCTGTGTGAAACTCCGTGAAGCTCTGTGAAAATGAAAAAAAACATCCCAATGAGGCAGCATGACTCAGCCCTACCATGTGGGCAAGAGTTGGTTCCACCCCGGTGCGCTTCACAGATGTTGTCCAGCTGAAGATATGAAGCTTTTTCTACCTCCGGGTGTCATCCTCTGCATTTTCGTGGGGGCCACCAGGTGACCTATCCATTTAACCATGGCATGGTTGGTCAATGGTTGGTTGATTTCAAAGCTTAAGCTGAGACATTATATCAACCAATGGTTGATGGTGGATTAAATGGATTCAATACTTATATAGTCAATGGTGGATGTAAGCTGTTCATTTCTTTACCGGGCGGTGCCCGGTAAACGAGCGAGGCATCGCAGCTTCACTGGGGGTCTGGTCCAGAGGCAGTTTCGCAACTGGATGACCACTGATAGCCGTAGTTGGCATAGCTTGCTATCCCCTTACTGTTGATGCTTTACATAAAAATCGTTAGATATATGGCTGGATAGGGATTGGAAGGCTGAAATGTGCTCTATCGCAGATACCACTATATAGCCACTAGTGATATATCACCACAATAGTTGGATTCTCCTGCTCTTGGTTCCCGCATGATTCAACCCTGCCGTTGATGGTTAGCAGAAATACTGACAACTCTGCTGATCTGCCAGCTGTTTCCCCCCACCGTCGCATGTCTCCCCTTGCCTGCTCCGCCCGGCTGCTTCTTTCGTCGCTTGCGGATGTTTTCAAGTGCCTGAGGGGCATCACATAGGTACCCCCTGACCCCTCCCGAGCAAAAAAAGTCGACCAAACATGAACTGATAAGCTTCAGGGACGGTGGCGGATGTTGCTCCAATCCTGGGGATTCATTGACTCATTGACCAACTGTTTGGCAGCCATCCCAACAATGCAACTGACGGACCAGTGACAGGGCGAAGACAGCATTGCGGTGCCCAGAAACCTGTTCCACTTCCCAGTCAAAGCACCACTTTTGTTTCTCGATGGTCACTAGATGTCACTAGCCACTGGTTGATGATTCTGATTGATTGTAAACTATTAGAAGTGCCTAATCGGTGAAAACTCACTCAGTTGGAGAGAAAGCCTTGCCCTGAACAAAGTCATACACGTATTTGTTTCATGACTGATCATGTGTCCACGTATTTTGAGAATCTTATTGAATGGAAGTCCTCAATGCAAGGTGGCCCATTGCGTTCAAAGCAAAATGAACATGCTCATCATTCATGCCAGCTTCTCGCATCATTTACAACCCTTGCCATAATTGCTATTAGCAGCTGTACATCACAGCGTTGGTCTAAGCCATGCTGACCCTGTCTCATCACACCTACATGGTGAGCTCACTTGTGCAGTGACAGGCAGCCGTTCTTTTCGAAAGTTCTAACTGTTGCATGCATTCAGCCTATCCAATATGACTCACTAAACTCTTACAAGCAATTCTACCAGCTTTACATGACTAAACTGTAGCTGGTCAGCTAACCTCCACTGAGGATGGGGAGAGCAAATCACTGTTTTACAACTGAATTTCCATGATGTTTGTGTTGCAATTGCTGTTCAATTGCCATGTTTGACTATGAGATTATGTGCTATCTCGTAGTGTCTGCACTCTCACAACTCAACAAACACACACCTTGATCAAATGTTCGACGAGAACATGTCAACAAATATACCAAGTACAAGGTATGTGCGTGTGTGTGTGCGTCGAAACTAATCAACAAATGTGTTGACATATCAATACACAAATACATATATACACATACAAACTAATAAACAAACGTTTGAATGTATCGCATACAAGTATATTCATCTTACATTAGTCACGTAGAGTAATAAACCAACCATTTTGGGGCTTATAGCTTTACAAACCACCACATGTAGATATACAAACATTACTATCATCTGATGTCCAGAAATGACACCACATGTAGATATTCAAATCCAGCAATGACACCCTTCAACTGTGGCAGTGTGCCCGGTCGTCGCACCTTTGCTCGAAGATCTTGGCGACTCCAGAGCGGCCTGGACGGCGAGTCGGCATAGATGGCCAGCCACTAAGCACTTGGGTATGTTTGAAGCATCTATGTATCAAGATACATGTGCATATGTATATATATATATATATACATGTGTGTGTGTATGTGTGTGCTCATTCATGTCTTGAAGTATACCTACCTGCCCTTCTCAAGATCGCTCTGCACCCTTCACTGTGAGTTCTAGCCCAGTGCTGTACCAGTTCAGGCCCCTGAGTTTCCGTACGGTGGTGCATCCGGAAGACCAGTGTCCTCAGTGCTGGGGGCAGTGACAAGCAAAATGGAAAAATGGACCCGTCCAGAGAGTCTCAGCAGCATCAGTTCAGGCTTCTGTTGTTGTCGTTCTTCTTGTTATTGTTTCTGCTAGTTTTGTGGTTGCTAGTGGTGGTGGCGGTGTCAAGCGTCAACGTGGCGCATGGACTCTGTCAGCAGTTGTTGGCGGCAGTGGCGGCAGTGGCGACGGTTGATCACGCTGTGGAACAGGCCCGAAAGTTGAAAAATGCCTATCTGCGCCTGTTTTGATGTAATAGCCTGGTCAGAACTTTTTCGGAAATATGCGATACTTTATGGCCTGCAATAAGGGGGCCGGGAAAGTGTTCTCATGAAAGCAAAGACCTGTAAAAATAGCAGCCCTCAATGAACAATTCCCGCCACAGCTTGTCTTTTCCATCTTTGCTGGCCTCATGCTCGTCATTGCGATACATTCTATCCTAGTTGCACCGGTGCTTGAAGAATCCAATTCTGCATGACATTGCGACCATGTTCCATCTCGTTGTGCGGTGGTCTATGCCAGCAACGCCTTCTTGCAAGCTTGATGCTAGTGGTTAGTAGTTTTGAATAGATTGGCTTGCTAACCTCTAAACCCGTGGATGGCTTGGGTTCAAAAGCTCCAGGTCACTGTCGCCCTCGCAATGCCAATGTGTATCCTGTATGACCTTCAAAATTGGCCCCAGCTCTACTTACAATTTGCACACAAACACACACGCTTTCACACTTATGGAACAGTAAGAACTGTCAACCACTAGAAATCATGATGTTCAGCAACCACTATTACCACCACTTACCCATCGGCCATACGGCTGTGAGTCAAAACCCCGTACCCCTGGTTCCCCATCATTAACCATTGTCTTCCCTATAGTTTGTTGGTTATTATCCCCTAATATTGGTTGATTAATATTGACCCATAACCATACCATCATCAAGTATCAAGCATTAAGTCCCATGGTTCTCAGCATCGGCCACCAGGTGGGCCATGAAGTTCCCCACGACCGAGCTGCATCGTCATCGTCGTCGTCGTCGATCTGGGTGACGTTGGTGGCCAGCGACAGGTGTCCCATCGACCTGGAGATTAGTTCGACATGGCGAAACTGGGTCAACAGTGACCAAGCAACGAGTTCATGGGGGATAGTAATGGTTAGTAACCATGGTTAATAGTGGTTAATAGTGGTTAATAGTGGTTAATAGTGGTTAATAGTGGTTAAGGATGGTCAATACTATGGGTTAACTATGGTTGATAGTAGATAGTGGTTAATAACCAACAATAGTGGATAGGAATGGTTGGTAGTGGATAATGGGGGATAAGTTCCACCAACAACAATAGTTGGAAAACAATGGTTAATGATGGTGCACCCAGGGTACAGGATGCACTGACCCATAGCCACGTAAATGATTGAAAGTGGTCGTTATTTTTGAGATTGTTGGATAAATGATTCTTGTTGGATGTATTGCCGGATATGGATGGCGGATATATTGCCGAATGCCAATGTAGGTCGCGGATATATTGTTGCTAGAGTCGTCACACTTGTTGATGGAATTGCCATTGTTTGGCAGATTTTGATGTTGGATATGTTGTTAAGAAGTCATGGGTCGGTCACGTGGTTCGTGTCACCAGGATACAGCAAAGATCATATAGATCGTTTTGAAGCAACTAAAACAGGAATAGGGCACAACAAAACAACCAACGAAGTGCAGGTCAAGACGGCAGCCAAGACAGGAAATTCTCTTCAGCGCATGTCGAAATCGTGGATAGACCACCCAATCATGCGGGAGATGAGGAGTCCCTGCAAAGTGGTATCCCCTAGTTAGCTAAGTTGAGTTATGTTGAGTTGTAAGGAGGGCAACTACCAACTATGGTCTAATGGATATGACTTTATTTCAAAGGCGTGTTTAGCAAGAAATCTACCTGCGTGGTACCATTTGTGAGAACTTCAGCAAAAAAGAACCAAGCATTGGTAAAGAACGCTGTGCTATAGCTTCATGCTGCTTTGTCGAAAGGCATTTCCTTGATCAAGGGGCCAGTGTAATGAGCCGTCGCCATTATTATAACTCGCCATTTGCTGCCATTGCTAGCCCTTCTGAACAAAGTCATCATTGCTGCCATTGCTATCTCTTCTTAACACAGTCATCATTGAGAATTCAGCAGATCAACAGTCACAGGCCCATTGAGATGATCATGGCAGTTCAGCTTCCCTGTTCCATGGGAGAACCCTATTCGTTAACGACGTCGTTATTGTGACCCCCCCCCAACGAACATCACCAGGGCGATGCTCTGTCCGAGGGACGGCAGGTCTGAAGGCTTCTTGACGGTAAAGCCACCATTCTGTGCCTGCACAGGAGGTCGGACTCAGACGTGGGACGCAAGCTGATGTTGGAAAGCTGATGTGCGTTCGTGCATCGTTAATGGTTGGTTGATGATGGTGGGTTGATGGTTGGTCGATGGTTGGTTCACGGTTGGTTCACGGCCGGCCAATGTATGCCTTCTGGATTCAACTTGTGCATTGAAGTGTATGGTCCATCTGTGTACTATGTAGTGATGACCCGTGGCCCTATGAGTTGGTTCTGTTGCACAAGCAGCCGTAAGCAGGCCCCCAGCTTCCTGGTGGTTCCCGAAAAATGTGTTTGGAATGGATGGTTTACATGCAGGTTCATCAACTGAGGGGGTTACTATTGATGGTTACCGTGTTGATGTTTTTGACCATAATATACAGCAGATCAAAAAGCCAACAGCCAGCTATCAACCAGCTTTTGAAACAATTGAATAGAGACGGTTTGTCAGTATGTAATACTGACTGTGGTTGATTGAAACCATTAAAATAGTGATCATTGAGTTGGGCTCCATCGGTGGAGAGATGCTGCTAGTGCTCGATTGTTCATAATTAAGCCGTGTCTTCATGCTGGTGACTAAGGTCTGGAAACAGATCGCTGATGACCAAATTAGATAACCAGTTGATTATATTGTGTTATATTCAACCATAATCAGCCACCAACTCATGGCTAGAAAATATCATTTGGTCATAATCTCATTATCGCAGTTGCAACCAACAAGCATCACCATTAGCCACAATCAATCATGGCCACAACTATTATCAACCGACCAATGAACGTGCTTGCCGTAAGCAAATCATCAGCTATGATCAGACACAACCAACCAGTATTAAACAACTATACAGCAAACACCAACTATCAACTATCCACCAACCATCAACCATCATCAAGTACCAAGCACGATCAGTCGCAACCAACCACTACTAAACTACCATCAACCAACCAAATTCAACCAACCATTTCACCAACAAGCACTAACCACCACTGACCTAGCCATGTAACTAGCCATATAGCTACCATTCAGCCAACCATGTAACCAACCATTAAAACCAACCATATTCTTATTAGTAGTATTATGATCATTATTAGTAGTATTGTATCATTAATATCATTATTATTGTTATTATTATTGTTATTATGATCGTTATTATGATTACTATTAGTAGCATTATTGTTAATTTGGTTGGTTGAATTTGGAACTAGCTATATTACAATAGCCACATGTAATGAAAACCAACTAGCTATTCAGCCAACCATCTAACTAACTAAGGTTAGGTGGTCAACCATATTAAACCAACCACCAACCACCAGGAGTTCACCCCGAACCCCCGCCTTCGGCGGCGGGGCGTTTTGCCGCGCATCCGCGGCGCCGTTCAAACAGGCGCGGAAGAGCATCAAGGCCTGGCCGCGTTGCGTGGATGTAGGGCACTCCCTTTCTGAATGAAGGGTAGTAGTGGCTAATGATGGTTAATAGTAGCTAAATATAGGGAATAATAACTAACAATGTTTGATAATAGTGAATTAGTAATGATTCATAATGGTTTTTAAAGCTGATCTCTACCCGAAAAAGTGGTGATTTCCTTGTTATTTGCCATAGATAACCATGGAGAATCATAGAAAACCACCATTGGTCTACCATAAAACTGGTGATGTTGACCCCTACAAAATGCTGATGTTTGCCTATCAAGATGGTGTTGCCGTAGAAAAATGTTGTACAGATACAAATCACTTTGTGCAGAATCAGCATTCTTTCCGAGAAAAAGAAATGATTTGTACCTGCACAAAATGCTGATTTCTATCTGTATAAAATTGTGTTTTTTGCCTCTACAAAATGCTGATTTTTGCCTGTAAAAATTGTGCTTTTTATCTGTACATAATACATAATGGGGATTTGTATCCCCGCCCCCCCGACAAACAAAGAGAATGGTGCTTCTCAGCTTCCAGGTTTGTTTGCCGGAGCGTATGGGTCAAGAACCACAACACTTTAGATGGTATTGACCCACAGCTATCTATTTATTTGCATGTGCAAGCGTACAGGTACATATTATATATATATATGTTATACAATATATGTACAAATTAACGCATGTGTTTGATTGTGTTTGTGTAATTCCGCATCTATATGAAATGACTCGTTTCCTTTGTTCGACTCAGGGTCTATTGATCAAAGTCCCAAAGCAAAAGTTTCAATCCGTGTCCAGCTGTAGTGTCTCAGTCCTGGAAACGTGCATCAAAAATGTCTCCAAACGTCTAAGAACGCCTGTCCCAACAAAAGGCTCAACCTGGTTATGGGTCAATATAAACCAACCTGTTAATAAACAACCTGTTATGCTTAATATAACTTATAACTCCAGTAATGGGGAATAATAAGCAACAATAATATGCCCCATTATAATAATAAGCAACAATAATAGGGAACCAAGGTCAATGATAGGGTCACCAGGGCTCCAGCCACCCAGCTGCATGGCTGTGCGTCCCCTCATACCCCAGTTCTGTTCACATCCCATTCGAATGCCCAGACCAACTGCTGGGATGTTCACCTGCCCCTTGGTTGGGATGGTTGGTTATGACCTTAGTTATGACCCATAGCCCATAGCCATATGGCTATGGGTCAATATTAACCAACCAATAAGGGGGGATAACCACCAACAATAACAGGGAAAACAATGGTTAATGATAGGGGAACCAGGGGTACGGGGTTTTGACCCACAGCCATATGGTGACACGAGTTCATGGTTGCTGCTGCCATGCAAGTAGAAGGGAATCCTTCCCAAGAGCCTCCCACTGACCGGACATCCATAACTGCAGGGCAGTGGCAGTACAACCCATATGGTCTGTCACATGGTACACCACCAGCAAGCTCAACAACAAACAAGCTGCTTGTTACACGCAACAACCAACAACCAACCAACAACAACGACGACGACGACGGTGGACCAACGTTCTCTCCCTCCAAGGTCAGGGGTTTCTCAGTCCTCCTCGACGTACATCAAGTGATGCGCCCTCAGGGAAGCATTGCGCGTGGCGCCGAGGCATTTATGTTGGATATTCCTGCAAGGTGTTTGACTATAGTTATATCTTCCATAACTGGTACTTACCCTAGTTATAAGCCAACTTACTTAGCCAACTAAGGGGGCCCACCTTGTGTAGCAAGGTTCTGAATCTGCAGTTTCCCTTTGATCATGGGCCAGTGACACATACTTGGGAGATCTTCTGAGGTGGATTGAAACCATCATCCAGCATATATGACTGCCATGTTGCATGTTGCAGGGTGTCGTCTCACAGACTGACTACCAGGGGTCTTGATTAACCACAGGAAACGACCGTCAACATCAGGGTCATTGATCACCAATCAACTTATCTGCAAAGCTTTATTCACAAAATCGGACTTGTCTGAACATTTTAGACTTTAATCCCCTAGAGATACCATGATGATGAAAGGTGTGAATAGACCAGCTATCATTTAGAGATATGATGATAATGATCATCACGTTCTCAGTTTCCCTCGTTGGTTGAGTTGGTCAACGTGCCCTGGGTGTCGCTAGGCAAAGGCCTGATGATCACCACCTGCGATCGCCAAGCCGCGTCTGATCGTGCTCGTCCGGCGTAGATACCTGGCAGGTTGATGTAGGTTGATGCCTGGGTGGTTGATGATGGTGGTTAATGATGGCGAATAACAACCAATGTAACGGTTGTGATATGATAGTCTTCTATACTGGCTGATAATAACCAAAAATGGCAATAGTGACTTTAAAGTGGTTTGACAATGGTTTAATGATGGCGAATCATGAAATAAGAACCACCAAAAATGATATCATGGTTAATGATGGGCCATGATAGTTGATGGCAATCATCATGCTCGGATTAAGTACAGATATGGATCTATATATGTACTGTATATACTCATTATAAATATATATATATACACATATATATTTACATATAGAGATGTATTTATAGAGTGGTTTTGGTAGGGGATAGGCTGATGATGGTCTCTCCTTTCCGGGTGCCAGACGTGAACCCGACCCTCTTAAGGTGGTGGTAAATCCATGTATCCTGCTGGTTCATGACTCACGTTTTCCGCATGTGATAGTCCAGCAAAGCGCCGGCAATTTACCCCAAAGGAGTTTACCGAATAATCATGTTTGCACTGGTGGTTCATCTTGCCATCGGTTGTGGCGTTATCAATATGTCTATCCAGCAAGTAATGGATGGTTGCTGATTGTTCAACTGGGATAACGTCGCAACCAAAACCTGATAGTGATAGCCAGATGATAGCCAGTCATGGGCAACGCTGGTTGATGATGCTGTTTGGCGGTCAATCAGTGTGGTTGATTATGTGCAAAAAACTGATACTGACCGTATGTTCGATGCTTGTCATACTGAATCATAATTGACCGTATGTTCCACAAAAATTGACCGTATGTTCCAAAAAATCATCCACCATCAACCACTCTAAATGGGTCAATCACCATCAACCATCCAGTCTCTTCCTTCGTTAGTCATCGTAAGCACCGGCGAGGCCATCCAGGACCCCCAGGGCCCACAATGGCCGGCCTTCATGGAGGGCATGTCGCCCTCATAGCCCCGCTCCACCAGATCTGGGATCTCGTCCTTCAAAAACCTCGAGGAGTTGCTGTTGCAGGTGCATCACCGCGGCGGTTACTGGTAACCAACAACTGTGAACTAGACCAGTATGGCCATGGGTCAATATTAACCAACCAATAATAGCTGGTTAATGGTTATTAATAGGGGATGAGAACCAACAATAGTAGGGGATTATATACCAGCTATATGGCTATGGGTCAAGCTGTTCACCAACCAATTTCATGGGGGTTAATAACCAACAAACTATAGGGAAACTAATGGTTAATGATGGGGAACCAGGGGTACAGGGTTTTGACCCACTGCCGTATAATTGTAAGCAATTGCTTGTAATAATTTACCAGACCAGTATCGTATTAGTTGCATTATACTAGTTGGATTATGAGCAGTAGCACCAACCGGCTCATGACCGGCATAACCCAACTGTTCATCATAGCTACTCGATACTTAGACCAACCTCCAGCCAAGAAAACTAACCACCCTGTGGGATGATCTCAGATTGGTTATGAGCCAACTGTTACAGTTGTTGTTGATGATTGTGGTGGTGATGATGATGATTGTGGTGGTGGTGATGATGATGATGATGGTGATGATGATGGTGATGGTGATGATGATGATGATGATGATGATGATGATGATGATGATGATGATGGTGATGATGATGATGATGAAAATGATCCAACCACCCTGTTGAACCCTATTAGTTGTGATCTTGTCTCAGAGCGCTGCTGGGATGATCCAGTTGTATCACGCAGGGCTTTTATCCATGGCAGGGCTTCCCCGAGCACGGCTTCGACGGTTGGTGGCAGTTTGGTGTTCCCTCATAATCCGCGGCTGATGGTCATTGATGGTCAATAACGGAAGAATGAAATCATGGGTCACGACTGTTGAAAATGCTGGCATACGCTGGCAAATGAGGCTTACTGATCGTTGATACTCATGATGAATAGTGTTCAATCGTGGTTCATAGTTTTCAACTATGTTTGATAATGATTCATCAAAAAACATCACAGTCCTGCGTTAAAAAAACAAGCCACGTCGGGGACAAAATGGAAGGGATCTGATGTCCAAATTGTCCTTTCGATACAGAAATTGAGGATTTTGGATGTACACATCCATTTCAGGAAACCCCATTAGTTGATTGGCATATCATCTGTCTACATTGGAAGACTCAACTCATCTGACTATCAGAACAACATATAGAACACCTAAGAAAGTCCCAGGGCATTGACATGAATGCGTAGTTGCATCTACATTTCGATTATACATTAGTGTTATCATTGTATTTGTGTATTGCATCCCCTTGGCATCCAAGTCGTCTTCACACCATGAATTGGACATATCTTTGTACATTTTCTATCACGTTCACAATACCCTGAGCTTCAGGCTTCAGCCATTCCAACATAACTAGTCACAGTTTGCCATCATTAACGATGAATTGTGAAACCATTTTAGCCATTCTTAGCCATAATATGGGTGGTTCTCAAGCCATAACCCGAAAAATGCTTGGTTTATCACTATAAACGGAAACTAGTGGATGATTTGGGGGAGTCCCCCATGGCTTGAGAAACCACCACATCATCCACTATTAGTGGTTTACAGCATAAGTTGTAGTCATGAACCAACCATCACTTGGGGTTCCCCAAACTGGCTTGAGAAACCATCATATTGGTTTCATTGTTGGTTCCACTATCATTAACCACTATATATAATCCCATATAAAACCAGTTTTTGGAGGTCCCCCATGGCTTTAGAAACCACCACGCAAGCGCAGCTCCAGATCTCTGCTGGTAACTTGACGATGTTCCAAATGTACGGTCTACACCTGAGCGATGGAGACGCGCGCGATTCCACCAGAGAAATGTTTCATGAAAGGTGGGTCTGATATGGTGGTTCCATGTGGCTAATTATGGCTTATATGTTGGTTAATGATGGTTACTAGTGATTAATAATGGTCGATAATGGTTAATAATGGTTAATAGTGGCTGATTATGGTACATAATTGGGGATAATAACATATAATACCCGACAATAACGGTGAAACAACTACTGTATGGTGGTTTCTTAAGCCATGGGGGACCCCCAAAATGGTTGGTTTATCAATTACAATAATCAAAATTGGACGATTTAGGGGGTACCCTATTTTGAGAAACCACCATATCCGATGAACATATCTAATTGCCTATGATGTGACAGAATCACCACCTAGAGCATGCTATACAATGCTATTCTATCTGTATCGGTGGATTCTCAAAATAGGGGTATCCCCAGATCATCTAGTTATTAACTATTTATAGTAATAAACCAACCGTGGCCCATAGCTTTCGGGTTCCCTATGGCTTGAGAAATCACCATATATAGAATCCCTCTTCACACATGTCGGTCCATCTCAGGATTTCCGAATCTTGATGACAGTACAGCCAACTCATCACCTCGGAACACACATCGGGATGCGCTGCGCCCTGTTGAATGTAGCATCGTCCAGCCCGGTGCTTTCCAGATTTCTACAATGTTTGTTTGGTTGGATGGAAAATGGAGAGTTGTAGTATTAAACATGTGATGAACCATCTTGTTAAACATCTTGGAGGTTTTCTGGGATCAAACAAAAAATGATTGACACATATTCCATCTCCAAAGCCATATTTTTGGGAAGCTCTGTGATTAGCCCCCGCAGCAGTTCTAATGGCCTGGTCCCAAGGAATGGTTGGTGTGGGCCTCGCCAAGTATGAGAAGCATACCGAACCACTTATACATGCGCATCTGCAGCTGTTGATGTATGTGGGAGCGCCGTTTGTACATGTGAGTATATACTCGTACAACTATATATTTCTATAAAGTCTCTGTAACATTCTCTCTGCATGTTTCTGTATGATTCTGTAAATATATATATATAGTTCTATCTATTTTATTTATTTATGTATATGTATACGTATATCTATATGTATATGTAATATGTAATATGTAATATGTAACATGTAATATGTAATATGTAATATGTATATGTATACATATGTCGCATCTGGCAGCCTGTAACCTTCTCAGCCTGCCGGCTTTCCATGTCCAACAAGGCTACATGTGAAGCCGTTGAAACGACCAAAATCGCGAGAAGAAAAAAAAAAAACGTGGATTTGTTGGAAGCACATTTGTCGCTTGGTGACTCCCCTCTTCATAGTGGATTCGTGGATAATAAAGGGTTTCATTGTAGAGAGCAAATCAATGATTTATTAAGAAAGGGCTAATCCATGGAGAATAGTGGTTCGTAGTTTATTGATCCATTGTCATGGTTACTAGTTTAAAAGTAGGGGTTAAATCATGGAGAATTATACACACTAATTCACCGAGCCGTTGTTGTCAATTGTTGATATTGGTCAGCTACCCTCTGCTCTTCGAGCCACCTGGGTTCCTTGGTTCCCCATTTTCGCCTTAGCTCCAGCGATCGGTCGCTGACTTCCCCTTAGGCTTTTGCCGCAGTGGAAACTGAGCCTCCGACTGTTCCAAGTCACTGGAAAGTTTATCCACATCTTGGTCCTGCGCTTGAGACTTGTTTCGGGATGCAAAGAGCTAGCGTTTTTCTTGGGGACATGGTATGTCAGGCCGACATGTGGGGGAATTAGCTTTAAGGCTCATATGACTTACACAAATTCGTCTGGACCTCCTGCTGAAAAAACAGGAACTCTCATGCAGTGTGTCATCTCACCTTGCCGTTGAATGCGAACAAATGAAAATATGGCAATAAATCTTGGCTGGGGCAGTGGGCATTGGCAATGTGCACACAATAATAAACCTGCAGAACCTACGATTGATCGTTCATATCCCAAAGCGTAATTGGTTGAACGTCTTACATCAGTTTGAGTTTCTGATTCTCACATGGAGTTGTACACCTTTCTTTGCCATAGTCCTTGGGATTTTTCAGCAACACTACGTGGTTCCCCCTGGTTTTCACAGGTTTTTGTCATGTTTGTTGGGTGTTTTTGAGCAGCACAACGGCGGCTTGGCTTCGCAGCTTCTCAGATTCACGGCGAAACGCTGCACCCCTGAGATCCCCCGAGGATGGCCGGCCAGGTCATGGGGTCACCACCATGCTATGTGGTTGTTATACATAAGAGACCTGGTGTCGATGATGCCAACAGGAATACTAAGCACATAATAGTACATACAATTTTGGTGGTTTCTTAAAATTGGGAACTTCCCTATTTTCATCCTTCGTATTGATAAGCCTTGCTACCCGCTAATCGTGGTCCAAACATCGATGGGTCACCATTCTCACTGACATTTCGAGGGAAACACCATCAACCATCGGTGCGAATCCACTGGCGCACGCGCTGACCAACTCCCAGCCCGCTGACGGCCGTCCTTTTCTCTCATGGCCTCTTCGGTCTTTTGAATCTGCTGTTTGATCTCTGCGATTTCCTGAGATCAGCTGCACAACATTGGGCATTCCACTCCCTGGGCTGCTGTTTGAGCTGGGGAACCAACAAGAATCAACGACAATTCTAGGGATACCAAGCAACGATAAGCTGACGAATGGTCACAGCTTCTGATTTGGATGCAGAACTTGGACTGAATGCGTTGATTTTCGACTACGGGTGGATGCCAAACCCGACCAGGGTGGCGTAAGTTGTCTTGCGAAAGGTGATGTGTGTTTGCCAGCGGGTATGTAGGCATGTACAGTATGTGCATATTAATGTGGGTGCATGATGTTTGCATGTATGTTTGCGTTTATACCTGTGTGCGTGTAGGCACGTAGAAAGCACACCCGTGTGTCAATGTGCATGTGTCTCTATCAATTATTTGGCACCCTTCATCCATAAAACAACAAGCTCCAGCATGACCCAGTCGTCTTTCGGGATGTCTGGTTTCGCCCCTGATCTGTTTATTTCAGATAATGAAGAGACTTCCTATCCTCTGGGAAAGGCCCAGTGGCTATTCATGTGGTTTTCATCTTGATGGTTGTTCGGCCATTTTTTCCATGCCAGCCAACGTTGATCCAGGTTGTGCCGCGTGTTGCATCTGAAGGCACAGTTTGGGGTACTCAATATGGACCTAGGAAAATGATTGTGGCTTCAACAGGGCTGCTGCTGGCACAAAGGAACAAGGCTTACCAGTCGCAATAATGAGTAATGTAGCAATAGAATGTATCTTTGTTTCTCATGAGCCCGAATTAGCTATCACTAACCATTAGTAATCATCACTACATAACGTAAAAAAACAATGCGTCAGTACCAATTGTCATTGCTAATCGTTGTTAATCGCGATTGACCATCGTTAACAATTAGAAAGCATCAAAATTGATCGTTATCACCACTAACCATCATTAACAATGGAAAATTATCAAAAATCATCCTTATTAACCACCATCACGTAACCACCATTAAGCACCATTAGCCACCATGAACCATCATCAACTAAAATATCAAAATGGCTTGTTGACCCCCATGTGCATGCCTGAGCTGAAGGCAACAGCAACCCCGGGTTCATGTGGCATTCCCATGTGGGTCACCATGTCATGCTTACTGATTCATCAGTAGGAGCATGGGGTACAAGTCGATGGTTCATAACATTGGGATGCATACTTATATGAGCAACAAACAAGAATCGAACAGTCAATATAATGATGGTCAACAATGGGTAAATTGGAAGTAAATTGACGATTAAACAATCTACTGAAGGGATGTTCCAAGTTCATGGCAACAATGCCATGTTTTCCAGGCCCTTCGATCGCCGAGAAAGAACTGCCACCAAGTGACTCGCGATTCTTTTTCTTGTCCAGCAGCCTGCATCATAGGCGCTGTGTCGAAATGACTTGCCAGGGTTGCTCACCTTTCTCTGAGGGAACAGCAATGGCGAAAGACGAGTCCACGTTGAACATCCCAAATTCCGACGATTTCCTCATAAACAATGCAGTAAATGAGCGTGGATACGGGTAACCCAATTTTGACCCACGCCCATAGCCGACTTCAAGGATCAAACCACAATCATAAGAAACTTATACAACCACAGTGAGCCAGAGCAAATCTTGAAGGATATCATCCAAAGCAGCAATCCTTTTGAACACCAAAAGCTGAACTTGTGTTCGAGGGACGTAGACGTCATCTTCAACCCTCTAGCACTAGAAGCAGAAACGCTCCAACCTTGGTGTGATGCTGAGGTTTTTGCCCACAAATGCCCGCATTTCTAGGCAAACTAGAGAAGCTGCAAAGAATCTGTGCAGTAACAGCTCCTTTGACAGACTGGCGAGCCCAAGGAGGCTCGCCAGAAGACATGTGATTCCCAACATCGAAAGTCGAAAGCTTAGAGGCTTGGATTTGTGCGGCTTGGGTTGGGTTTGACCCAGAACCACATGGATTCGTCCATGCCCCCAACAGCATGTTTGCAAATTGCTAACGTCACTAAAAATGCTAGTGACCGGTACAAATCTACCGCTATTGTTGAACAAATTGATGAGACACCTCTTGATGGTCACGCTGATCTTTGATAATGCCCAAGGCTTGTCAATCGTGGGTTATTGTGTGAAAATTTATGGTTGATCCAACAACAATCGTTGATAATGATCATGGTTGATACCCAGATTGTCAATGCTGTTTTTTTGTGTCATATCTTCTGGTTGATACAACGATGGTTGATAGTGGTCGCCAATACTCTGGCTCTGGGTATCCCCATTTAACTGGACCTGCCACGTTTCCAGTCGTGCGCCTTGGCCTTTTCAGCTTCGGCGATTCCCTGACCACACGTCGGTAGGAGACGGTTCGATCATTGTTGGACTGGGACTTTGACAATGGTCCTAATGAGAATGATTCATTCATCAAACAAATACTTTGACAATGATCCTAAATATCCCTCAAATGATCCTAATGACACATCCAGTCATCAACAAAGAATGGATATTTGAGGAAAATCATCACGAGTTGTTCGTGGTAAAACTAGCGGTGGTTTACAAGGCAGCATGGATATCCCGTCACTACTAAATGTTACTAACTCATAATTTGATTGCATTGATTATATGAAGTTGAACGTCTGTGGATGCCAATCACCAAAGTAGCTTCAAGCTACACTGCACTTCTCGTTGAGAATCTTTGACTTCAGAATCTCACTGTTTTTGCTGTCAACTATGGTTGGAAAAAAATTGATCAACCATAGTACGATCATTTCGAGCACACTTGTAGTACTGAATGATCAACTGCATCATCCATGTATGATCACATCCTAACCATGGTACAAAAAAATGAATCAACCATAGTTCTTCAAACAAAATCATCTTGTGATCCTTGAACCCGCTCATGGGTGATCCTTGAATCCTTATCCCCAACTCGCCCCATGAGTGGATTCTCAAACACTGTAGATCTCCCGCCACTGAGTTGTTTCTCGGATCCCGCCATTTTAGCAGCAACTCCTAAGGACATCACGCTGAACTAGAGTATATACCTTCGCGAGGGAAGGGTTCCTTTGATCCTTTGTTAAAGGATTTGCTCATGTACAGTAATTACAATGTGCTTATCATCATTCGTTGGCCCGGTTGAAACCAGATCCTCCGCTCGTGCATTCCCTGTGGCATATAACGATGCCCAAAGGTCAGAGTTTGCAGGTTGCGAGGCAAAGCGACCCGATCCAAGTCAAAACAGTTACCAAGAGTCAAAGTTTGCAGGTTGCTTGGCAAGGTGACCCGGTCCAGGCTCCATATAAAATCCGCACCAAGAGTCAAAGTGTGCAGGTTGCGTGGCAAAGTCACCTGATCCAGGCTCTGGTTGAAGCGGTTGCCAAAAGTCAAAGTTTGCAGGTCGCTTGGCAAAGTGACCCGATCCAGCCTGTGGTTAAAGCGGTCGCCAAAAGTCAAAGTTTGCAGAGTGCTTGGCAAGGTGACCCCGTCCAAGCTCCTGTTAAAATCCGCACCAAGAGTCAAAGTTTGCAGGTTGCGTGGCAAAGTCACCTGATCCAGGCTCTGGTTAAACATATGTCCAAAAGTCAAAGTTTGCAGGTTGCTTGGCAAGGTAACCCGATCCAAGCTCTGGTTGAAACCATTGCCGAAAGTCAAAGTTTGCAGAGTACTGGGCAAAGCGACCCGATCCAAGCTCTGGTCAAAACGAATGCCAAAAGTCAAAGTTTGCAGGTTGCTTGACAAAGCGACCCGATCCAGGCTCTGGTCAAAACGACTGCCAAAAGTCAGAGTTTGCAGGTTACTCGGCAAAGCAACCCGATCCAGGCTCTGGTCAAAAAAATCCCCAAAAGTCAAACTTTGCAGGTTGCTCGGCCAGGTGACCCGATCCAGACGCTGTTGAAAATCATCGCCAAAAGTCAAAGTTTGCAGGTTGCTTGGCAAGGTGATCCGATCCAGGCTCTGGTTAAAGCCATGGCCCAAAGTCAAAGTTTGCAGACTGCTTGGCAAGGTGACCCCGTCCAGGCTCCGGTTAAAATCCGCACCAAGAGTCATAGTTTGCAGGTTGCGTGGCAAAGTCACCTGATCCAGGCTCTGGTTAAAGCGGTTGCCAAAAGTCAAAGTTTGCAGGGCGCTTGGCAAAGTGACTCGATCCAGGCTCTGGTTAAAATGGTTGCTAAGACTCAAAGTTTGCAGGTTGCTCGGTAAGGTGAACTGATCCAGGCTCTGATTATAGTGGTTGCCAAAAGTCAAAGTTTGCAGGTCGCTTGGCAAAGTGACCCGATCCAGGCTCGGGTTAAAACCATGGCCAAAAGTCAAAGCTTGCAGAGTGCTTGGCAAGGTGACCCCGTCCAGGCTCCGGTTAAATTCCGCACCAAGAGTCAAAGTTTGCAGGTTGCCTGGCAAAGTCACCTGATCCACGCTCTGGTTAAAGTGGCTGCCAAAAGTCAAAGTTTGCAGAGTACTGGGCAAATCGACCCGATCCAGGCTCCGGTCAAAACAGTTTCCAAGAGTCAAAGTTTGCAGGTTGCTCGACAAGGTGGCCCGATCCAAGCTTTGGTTAAAATTATTTCCAAAGGTCAGAGTTTGCAGGTTGCTTGGCAAAGCGACCTGATCCAGGCTCTGGTCAAAACGACTGCCAAAAGTCAGAGTTTGCAGGCTACTCGGCAAGGTGACCCGATCCAGGTTCTGATCGAAATCATCACCAAACGTCAAAGTTTGCAGGTTGCTCGGCAAGGCGACCTGTTCTAGGCTTCCATCAAAGACATTTGCAAAATTGAGAGTTTGGAGGGTTGAGGGAAGATGGCGCAGGCAACCAACGTTTGATGCACCTGCTATCTGCGTCACACCTTCCACTGCAGTCTCTTCGTCGATTCTCCCCGTGACAACTCTCCATGCAGCAAGCAGATCTGTGGGCAGATACGTGCAGGTCAATGTCGCAGTTGTACCTGTTATGCCTTGCTCTTGCAGTGTCTGGTGCAGTATCAGCGGTGCAGCAAGGTGGTGGAGAGTGAGCTTTGCACCTTTCTTCGGCAGTTGCCTTGAAACTATCTGAACCACTTCCCTCCCCAATGTGGAAGGGCAGCACCTCACGATGCATCCTTCGCCATTCAAGCACAGGACGTGAACTTCAATCACCATTGGTGGCTCCATATAACCATCATGGCTGCCGCGTGCCATGTCCAAATCAACATCGTCAGTCATCGACTATCCTCTTATCACTCATTAAGAGTTCTAAAACTTCTTGAGCCTAGATGATTGGTGTGCTATCCCAGGTATTCTAGCTTTGCAATGGTGCCTTCATTCTTACTGTCTACTATGGACCTTTGTCCCAGTAAAGGGCTCCAGTTCGTGTTGTGCCCCCGTGTTTGGTTCCCCATATCTGGTGGCTGCTTTTGCTGTCCTCAATTGGAAAATCACTTTTCTTGGTTTGGTGATTTGGTGATGCTCAGTCTTGGTGAACGTTTCCCCTACCAGTACAAAATGACAGTGGTTAACGAGCCACATGACCAACATCTCGAGGTTGGCCGTTGGACTGATTGCCATACCCTGCAGAGTAACTGCCTTGCCTTAATCCAAGTCTAGTCTTGTTGTGTGTGTGCATCATTGCATCATCCAGTCTTTCGCCCAGACTTTTGAATGTGTGCCAAATGCAGTACCACCTACCAACCATCCAATAGTAGCCAGTACAAATAGGAAAACTACTGGTTGGGGGTTGAAACCCTATGAAAAATACTAGTCAACCAACCATTTGTTACTACCAACCAACCAAATGCTTGAAACCACCAGCCAACCATTTCGGGATGGCACCCCCTGGTGGTACCCCATTTTTGAAAGTTCCGAACCGTGGTTCCATGGAAGCACCGCGGGAAACCACCACCACCGGTGCCGTGCCTCTGGGCTGCGAGCGTTGATGATGGCCTCCAGCTCCTGGTTTTGGATCCTGAGGCCGGTTGCCCGGCAGTGCCAGGTCGAGGCGCTACCACGTGACTGGTAGATCTGGGAGATTCCTGGTGGAGGTCCCCAGTAATGACGGTGAATGATAGGGGAAAGCATGAGATTTTCTAGGGTTAACTATGGTTAAGTTTAGTCAATAATGGTAAATACTAGGGGATACGCTTGAGATAGAATAAGCAACAATAATGGTCAAACAACTACGATATGAATAGGCAATAGGGGATACTGACATAGATATAACCACAAGCAATAGTGGTTTAATAGGGGATTTTTAGTGCTTCATGATAGGGAACAAGAACCAACAATGAAACCAATATGGTTGTTTCGCAAGCCATAGAGAAATCCAAGAAAAGGTGGGTTTATTACTCAAAATGATTCAAAAAGGAATGATTTGGGGGGACCCCTAGTTTGAGAGACAACCATAGGCAAGAAATGCTCTTTACAAAATCTAGTCACAACCACCACCAGCACTGCGACACACATGTTAGTGACATCTATTTATCGCTCCCTACTTTCCCTGGTTGCCTCACCAGCTTTGAGTAGTTGCATCTAATTTTGTTGCGGTGAAAATAGACAGACAGACAGACAGACAGACAGACAGACAGACAGACAGACAGACAGACAGAGATAGACAGATAGAGATGGACAGATGACAGACAGAGATAGACAGACAGAGATGGACAGATGACAGACAGAGATAGACAGACAGAGATGGACAGATGACAGACAGAGATAGACAGACAGAGATAGACACACAGAGATGGACAGACAGAGATAGACAGACAGAGATAGACAGACAGAGATAGACAGACAGAGATAGACACACAGAGATAGACAGACAGAGATAGACAGACAGACAGACAGACAGACAGACAGACAGACAGACAGCCAGCCAGGCAGGCAGGCAGGCAGGCAGGCAGACAGGCAGACAGACAGAGAGATAGATAGATAAGAAAGATAGAAAGATAAGATAGAAAGATAGATAGACAAATGGCTATGGCTCGAACATGAGGTATCCAAACCTTGCCCCGGTGACCCGTAGGTATGGAACAGTCTGAATAGGTTGGTTGATTGATGCAGCTATTCATTGAATGATTGATTGAATTTTGATTGATTGATTGAGTGATTGGTTGATTGATTGATAAGTTCATTGACTGATGGGCTGATTGCCCGATAGATTAACTCGAAATTTGATAAGTCAAGTAGTTCCATGGTACTGCATTTCACTAGATGACTGGACACTGGAGAGGATACAAGTAGGACTAATTTTGAGTTTGTTTCGATTCAATCAGATTAGATTCAACGAGAGTATATTCTAGTTGGTGGTTGAACCACCCATATGAAAAAATATGAGCAAGTCAACCAAAGAACCGTTCGTTGATACATTCGGAAAAATAAAGACTGTTTAAATTTAAAACCACAAACCAGTATTTGATTAGACAACAGAGGCTGAAAGTTCTCCCAAGTGCCCAACTTGAGTTGATGAATTCGGTCACAAGTTTCCCTATCAAAAATCATTCTTATTGTACGGTTAGCAGGTACCACCAAAGCTATGGACAAACCTAAATGCTGCTTTCCCTCTCGAAGACTGGCGTTTCAACTGGTGAAATCTGGAATCCAAAGGGTCCAAGCGTCTGAATGGCTTCAATGTCTCGGTTCAGCTGATTCACGTAGGTCAGCAGACCTGGGTGCGCCCTCCAAACGGATCCTGCCTCCGGCAGGATGGGGAAGGGCTGTTTGTTGTTTGGGACCAACGGGATATTGCACTGAATCAAATTGTCTGGACGGTGTTAGGATCCAAAACAATAGTAAACGGATCTTTGTATGATATGTTGGATTCTGTTTGGATCAGCTGTACTGATTCGCCACTGTCAAAGCAGCCAGGACCCTCTTTGACGTGGGAATCTACTTTCTGCTTCTGCCTACCGCGAACCTTCCCTTGAAAATGGAGCTTGTCTGGAGTACTAGGATGATCCGCATACATCAGCGTACTATGTTCACAAAACAGCCTGCACGAGCTTACTTGAAGGTGCTGGTATGATGCTTGGGGCAGTTCGCACATTCCCGAACCCATGTGGTGATATGTTCACACTGCTGACTTCTTACCGGCTCGAACTGACTAGTTGGGCTCCCAGTCTCTTCGCCAGCACAAGGATCTCCATGGCTGCCATCGGGATTGCTTCCCTGGAAATACTCAGATTCAAAGCATCCACCAGATTTGACTTTTGGACTTGTTCCAAAATAATCTGGTTAGAAAAATATAGAAAAATCACCCTGATGGTAAGCATTTATAGTGATGGACCATCCACTGCATGGTTTTCTTTAGGACTTTGGCCACCGGTGGAGCAACCACTCGTTGATGACTCCATGTTTCACAGCGCTCCCCTGGTAGCGAGAAGCTGAAGTTCCGTTGTTCCAGGCCCACGAAGATCTTCACAATCTCCTGACGAGGGTTCTCAAGCTATAGGGAGCCACAACGTTGTGGGTGGAGTTTTTTGACAAAGAAAAGGGTTAATAACTAGTTTTATACATCCAGCTTCTTACTAATATACAGGCTTAATAACTAGATTATTGACAAACCTTTATAAATATCAATGATTAATGTAAGTCATGAGCCAGTATACAAATGAGGGTTTTCTCAAAATCAGGGTACCTCCAAAAATGGATGGTTTGTTCCTATAATGATCACTAGGGGTACCCCTATGCCTATGACCACCTCGGTCCTGACCCACAGATCCTGATCTTCTCCCCACCTAGATCTGATCATAGATCCGACCCAGGGGTCCATCCCAAAAGCTTCAACAGACATGCGCGCTCGTAGCTGCAGATAGCTGCGCACATCCATCGTGTTAAACCAAATAGTTCTCAAATAAAACTTGTGATGTCATAGTCATCAAATAGTTATGAGTCATACTTAATTATCAAATACAAGGAATAGTTCATAATCAACTCATAATCACCCAATGACCCCATTCCTGAAGTCACGGTTCTCCACGAAGGTATCTTAAGGAAATCCCTATCGAGATTTATCAACCGTGTACCCCGTAAGGAATGGTTTGTAATTATCCGCAACATATGGTGGTTTCTCAAGTCATAGGGGCACCCCCAAATCATCCAGTTGATTAGCCTTTTATAGTACTAAAGCAACCATTGGGGTCCCCTGAACTAAGAAACCACCATATCATAGCTAATTACACGTATGGCTGTGGGTCAAAACCCCGTACCCCTGGTTCCCCTATCATAAACCATTGTTTTCCCTATGATTCGGTTGGTTATTATAAGCCATTATTGTTGGTTAATATTGACCCATAGCCGTATCATGTTACAGGGTACGCCTTTGCAAAAAAGTCATCTTCCATGCGCTTGCGCATCGCCTCGATGTCGCTGATCTGCGTGCTGGATTTGATGGTCGCAAAAGCCTCCAACCAGCCGCGGTAGGTGTAACAACGTCAATGGGTGATGGAGGATGCCGTGGTTGCGGAAGGGTAATGGTGGTGAATGAGCGGTTGATTTCACCACGATTCACCATGATTAACCGTTATACCATGGAGAGTGGTGAATGAATGGTTGATAAAGGTTAATCATGGTGAAAATCTGGTTGATACAGATTCAGGATGGCGAATTAGTGGTGGATAAAGGTTTATAGTGATTGGTAGAGGTTGCTGTTGGTGAATTAATGGTTGTTGAAGTGCAATGGTGAGCTAGTGGTTGATGGAGCTTCATAATGATTGGTGAAGGTTATGTAATGATTATGGTGAATTCATGGTTGGTACTGACAAATACAGGTGTGTAATTGTTTTATGGTTGATACAGGTCGACAAATAATAAATCATGAGCAATTCATGATTTTGTTGTGTACAATTCAGTGTGTGATAGCGTATTGGTGATAGTTGTTGGTTCTGGTCCACAGTGAATATACAACAATGACAATCAATGAACAACAACAACAGCAGCAATGAAAATACAAAGAAAATAGCAACGAACTTGACCCTTATCATCTTCAGAAAAAAATGACCGTCATAGCGGTATCCAAAGAAGAACCGTCGACCCACGAGTGACAACGGTCTCAGCTGGTCATGAAACAATGACATCGCGAGGATTGGGAACCGCTACGAAGTCTCCAACCAATTCATCCAGCCTCAAAATATCGAAGGCATGAAGGTATTAACTATATTTAACTATCATTATTGGTTGGATGTCCTTCAAGGTATGTAAGGTATTCACTACCATTCTTGGTTGGATGTCTGTCAAGGACCAAACCATCGTTGAGTAAATCAAGCAGGGTGTGAAACTTGACCAAAGCCAGTTCCAATCGCTTACCAACGACGTTCTGCTTGCATGGTGTGAGAATCTGCAATCCGTTCATATTCTTGCATGCATCCGATGCATCCCCAAGAAAAACCCTTCTTCTCGCTCAGCTGAATCATTGATAAGAGCCATGAATCATTGAACATTATTAATCTTTATCATCATTATCCCCTGAACGCCAGTTGAATCTTCCAACAGAAAGGTGAACTCCATCTGACCACCTGACTCCACCCAGGTAAACGCACCGGATCCCCTGGGACGTGATGCTGGGGCCAGCTCTAGCGGCGCCTGCTCAAAGACTTCGATGTTTTTCATGTGCTGCTTGATGTGCCTGGGGATGGCTCACCACAGTGCTGGGTAAGCCTTCTGATTCCTCACCAATCAGAATGACCAGCTGCAAATGCAGCTCCAAGCATTCGACAAGGGTATACTGAATATACTCGTCAATTACCACTGAATCCGGCAGGGACATACTAATTCACAAGAAGGCACAAGAGCAATGACTCACACAATGACAATGGTGGTTTAACTCCAGGTTCCCGCAATAGGTTGTCATCAGCACCCTTAAATCAGCGAGTCTGGAGCCCTGAAGCCCATATATTCGACCCAATCGTACGTGGAAGGCGTTGCCAATCGACATCCCACCAATAGGATGGCAACCCACCCAGCTGCGTTCAGCTGTAGATGTGGGGAGACCCAGCCATGGGTCAGGTGTTCTTGGGAGGATCCGTTGTGGAATCATCTCCACAACTCCTGGATTTGACAGGAAGCAAAGTTTCATAGTCCTCGCAGCTCCGCCAAGAAGAGTGGTTGGTGGTTGAACTCCCCGTCTGGAAAAATAGGATTGTGAATCAACCATCCTAACGAGTGGAGGAAACCAAAATGGTGTAAAACCACCAACTGGTAGTTGTTTAACCATTCTTGCTGGTTGCTATCCCCAATCATCAACCACCATACTTAATTACATGTAATTACTCCCCTATTGTTGGCTCATATCCCCTATCACAACCCGTGGTTAACGATAAGGGATATGAACCACGAGTTGTTGACAGCAAATCCAGCCCGCCCGTGGTCCCACGGATTCCGTTGTAGCGATGCTGTGGTTCAACCAATCAGCTGATACATGTGGCGTCCCTAGTATTTCATGACCCTATCCTTCAGCACGCTGTGACAGGAAGCAAAACCAACCACCTTTAACCAAAATTGACCAACCTTAACCAACCTGAACCAACCTTAACCAACCTTTACCAACCTACCACCCAGCATCACCCATCCAGCCAACCGGCCTTCGTTGGATGGTGTTCAGGAAGCAAACCTTCAAGATCCGCCGATGCATGGCACTCTCTGAGAAGGCTTCTTCCTCTCAGCGATGGAAACTCGGGCTCCACTGTGTGATCACCCCGGTGGAAAGCCTAGATCCACCATTTCAAGCACCTTCACCTTGCAAATTGAAGATGTCTTGTCCCAAAGACTTGGTGACTGATAGGCTTGGCTTGGAAGTTTCCGAGACCCATTGGACTGGCGAGATTGAGCAAGCACAAGCAGCCAAGCTCCGGCAAGTTGTACAGTTTTCCAGGGACGGAATCACCCGTGTCCCCTTGCAAAACCAAGGACAACCACTGAAAGCCACATTTTGTTTTATCAAAACTTACCTGCCCAACCCCAAATAGGCACCTCAAATATGCGATGTATACATCCATATACTATAAATGCTTCAGTGAATGTGTCCCTCAACCTCGCATTTCTCCACCCAAGCCCGCACTCGACGTCCTCGTCGGCCACCATGAAGTTTTTTCTCCGGGTGCCCGGGCTCCTGGCGAAGCTATGACTCGAGGAAAGAATGTCTAGCGGCTGGTGGACCATCTGGAATGACAAGGGTGACAACGCTTAATACTGGCTGATAGTGATTCATAGTGGTTGATGATAGTGGTTAATGGTGGTTAATATAGTGGTTAATGGTGGTTCATAATCGACTAATATGATGGTTAATGATAGGTAAGGTGGCTTAGTGGACAAAAAAGCCACACCGCGCCCACACCGCGTGATGGGAAAAGGAAGATCGTGACCACGCTTTTGAATTCGGCAAGCCATCTCCAGCTCGAACCTGGTTCGCTCATGATGCGCTAGTGGCTAGTCGCAGCAGTTGATAATGGCTAATAACAGCGCTTAAGAATGGTCAATTGTGGCTAGTCGTGGCTAATAGTAGCGGCTACTAATGTTGAATAACAGCGTTTAAGAATGGTCGATTGAGTTTCCCCCAGCCCATGTCAAGCTGTGCAAGGGGTACCCCCCTTTTCATGATGCACGGACCGTCGTCTTTTAGTAGGAAAACCCGTTGGTTTGGAGTACCAGCAGTGCCAGCCCCACAAGAACGAAACATGCACTCTCTGATGCCCAAAAAAATACCATTAACTATCAATCAACCATCAACCAACCTCTACCTAACCATCATTACGCATCGTTGACAACCCGTGGTTGCGATCCAGGAGATAAAACCAGCGAAATCACCAGGATGATTCGCCAAAGATGACCCCACGGTTTTCAGCTTCGACCAGTCCCGGGTGATGTACTTCCAGCTCGACTCCTCAGCTACGAATCTCGACTCATATGGCTGGATCCATGGGGGTTACCCGGGAAATCCCGAGACCAATCATGGGTTTTTTGGTGGCTCCCAAGGTTTAGGTACTATTTTCTTAATGTGGATGGTTTTAGCACCCTGTATGACACCACTGACAATTTGGTGGTTCTGAACATGACTAGTCGAAGTTTCCGTCATCAAACACAGTAAATTGCTGGACATACCAACATGGGTAGTTAGCCCCAATCAGGGCCGCGCATATTTGTTGTTTAATGTTGTTCAAGGATCGACAATGTTGTGGATGATCAATGATGCAGGGTTACTCCCGAAGCATCCCAGCGGGAGCCCAATTAGTAGGGAAGCTAACCATTTTGGGATCATCCCATCAACTGCTGATCAATCTGTGTCACAACTTCTGGCATCATCGATGAAAATGTATATATCAGGTGTACAGAGAGTGTCTGGATGAATTTGATGAGCATGCAAGTGTATGTCTGCTTCCAAGCTTTGTACAAGAGGAGCGTAAGACTGTGGTACCACAGCTGAGGCATCCAATCAGTGGCTGGCAATACCGCACTTCACGCTGGCCGACGCTTTCATTCAATGAATATAGATACTTCTGACACCCCGGATGATATATATATAGAGAGAGAGAGGGAGAGGGATAGATAGAGAAAGAAATATAAAGAATCATTGCCAAGAATGGGTTCAATACCCTTCACATTTAGTATATAGATCCACGGTGCATACCAGTGCTTCGTAAGTTGGCCAATGTCGATGTGGCGGCCAGTGACCATCCGAGACTCTATAGGACTACCAACCTCATGAGCTTTGCCCTTCTTGTGGAGTCCGCCATCGATGGTGATTGAATGTTAAGAATCTCAATCAGCAATCATGGCATATCTTGCCGTGGGAAAGCAGACTGTATACCCACCAATAGCAAGATTCAGCAAGACATGCATCTTCAACTATATCAGTATACTAACTAGCTAGAACATGCTAGAACTTCCCATCAAAAAGAAACACACAGAAGCTTGAAAAGTTCCAGCTAATGATGTGATGACAACCATGCCTTAGTGTCCCCTTTCAGCAGCCCTTAGAGTGCCCTTTCAGGTCATCTGTGCCACTGGATTCTGACCCCAAAAAAAAACTCGGAATCCCTGCAGAAGCTCTTGCTCACGGGCCTGAAGGTGAACAATCTTCACCGAACCCGCAGCTGTGGCTTGTCGTTGTTGATGTTTCTTTGATTAGCAGAATGCAGTGAAGACAACGTAACTGTTCGACATTTGATGGTGGAGATGTTTGGTTCATAAGCATGTAGAATGTGGTTGTTGCTTGACATTTGCTGCTCAATTGTCAGAGAAATAACGTAGATATGTTTCTATCTCCCACGTCAAGGATGCGGAAGATATCCGCCGTTCGGGTGTAACGAACATTTAGCCTTGCAATAGGCTAAGCTGACAGACGCATGTTTTCATGTGTATCTGTACCTCAGCTGCGTACATACCTTGCGAGCGTTTGACTTCAACGATCTACATATGTACCGATTAGATGTCCTGCATGACATTGTTTTTACTAGGGAAAACCATTATTAACATTTGTTGGTTAATCTATGAATCCCTATTATCAACCATTGTTACTAGGGAAACCACCCTATATCCATCCCATCCTCAATCCAAACATCCACCGCACGACGACGACGACGACCGCACGACCTTCTGATTCTGCTCCGTGATCTGCTTCTTCAGCTCCTTTTCCGCCCCGTGGCGATGGCGAAGGCGGCAGGTGGATTTTCAGGTTTCACTAAGGGTGAGCTGATGGGTTAGTTGATTGGTTGGCCAGCTGATGGTTGGTTGATTGGTTAGTTGATTGGTTAAGTTATGGTTATTGATTGGTTAAGTTGATGGTTGGTTGATTGGGTTAGTTGATTGGTTAAGTAATGGTTCTTGATTGGTTAAATTGATGGTTGGTTGATTGGGTTAGTTGATTGGTTAGTTGATTGATGGTTAGTTGATTGGGTATTATTTGTTCCTGAACGCTTACTCAGTGGTCAATCGTGGTTCATTGCTGGTTAGTTGATGGTCAACAACGGCCATGTTTTCATTGTCAGACCGCACAGCTTCAGCTTCCAGTGATTCTCGATGTCCAGAGGTGCAAGTCACTACTGGTCATCTGAGTCATCTGTATATTTTTTTTCTCAGTCCGAAGTACGGCAAATGGCGAAAAAAGCCAGCGTTGATTGGCGAAATTTCCCGGGAGCTATGATGTTGCTAGGATTTGTCAGGGAGTTATACGACACATCACTGCACCACTGGTGCTAGGAATGGCCTCTGAGTCCTTTGGGTTTGGGCACATCCAAATGGCTCACAATCATTCCCCTCTATTGGACGCTGTGTTATCAACATCACTTTTAACAGCGTCCACCACTAAGTGTGGAGGCCATGGCCAAACCATGCGTCACCCCACACCTCGGTCTGCTTGTGGAAGTTCTTCCTCTCCCGTTCCAGGGCCTTCCCTGCGATCGGAGCACCCCTTTTCTGCTGGTTGGCATTCCCGAGTTTACCGCCACCATTCGTTCCACGGGGAGATTTAGCATTGTGGACTAGGCCCACCATATTCTTCGCGAGGACTAATGTTCAAACTCAAAAAGGAAATCGCATTTTGCGTGACTTCAGCAAAGAGACTATGGAAACCTGTGTTCTGCAAGCTGTTGTGAAAAGAAAGATCAAGAGTCGGTAACTTCTGAGAGTTTGGGGGATTCCATCGCCCATCCCTGGAAGCTCCCATATGGCTAGTGGTCTGAACTGATGCGATCAACTGTGACCATTTGGGGGGGGGGCACACTCATATCTGGTTGGTGCTCTGCCCCGTTCCAAAAAATATGTTCGCCAATCGGAAGCCAGCATCCCAATGGATTACAATCAGCCCAATCATCGACTGAAACCATCAGTCAAGTATCATTAACTACCATGAACTGGTGGTAAATGATTAACAATCAACTACCATGAACTACCATTGTTTATGTGCCAACACGAACTGACTACCAAGTAACTCCCATTAGCTACCATCAACTAGACAATCAACTACCATTAACTACCATTAATTACCATTGTTTATGTGCCATGAATACCATTAACCAACACTACGTGACTACCATTCACTCCCATTAGTTTCCATCAACTACCATTAAACCACCATTAACCAACACTAACTGACTACCACTAACTACCATCAACTACCATTAAACCACCATTAAACAACCACTTTTGGCACATACTCAGCTCACCATTCCTCACCGCTCAGGTGCAGTGGCCACCGTTGCTTCGCTTCACCGTGGAACCACGCGCCTAGCGCTTGACACCGCTGCTTCATCTTGTCGTGCTCCGACCTGGCAAAAAGCCATAGGGAGCCACGAAGCTATGGATGGTTCTTAGCTTTTCTAGCAATGGTTATTCCTACAGATAACTCTTGACAATCAATAACTTTTAAAGGATGGCTATCAACAACTATCAATAACTATCAATAACTATCAAAGGATGGCTATCAATAACTATCAATAACTCTTAAAGGATGGTTGTTGCCATAATAATGACATGATAATGGTTAATAGTAGGGGGAAACCAAAGCTATGGTTGGATGGTATTTACTGTCAATAGCTTTTAAAGGATGACTCTGAAGCATTTCAATAGTTGAAGGTGGTTGATAATGGCTGTGGTTGGTTGTTTTACTATAAACAACTATTAAAAGCTGATAACTGGGGCGTGCCCCTATTTCGAGAAACCCGGGCATTGGTTGGGGGATTGGGTTGATGGACCTGACACATCAGCTGACGAATAATGCACAAATTGCTTAGTAATGCTAGTTGTTTAGTTCATTAACTCGGGTAGTGATATTGGATAATAATGTTGGTTAACAATGTTGGCTAATAATGTTGGTTGATCATGCTGAGGTGGTTGACAATGTTGGTTGATACTGTTGCTTCATGGTTCAGATCCAACTGTCAAGCGGTTGTCGCCCCTCCATGAATTGGACCGGAATCCACCAGCGAGTTGTGGTTGAATCATAGGGTTTCCCAGCTATTTCCCTTGATTAAGGAGGCTATTCATATGGGAAATACCCTCAATCCAGAGAAATTCGGGTCATGTAGCTTTATAGCGCAGCCCGACGGCATCGGAGAACATCTGCCAAGAAGCAGATCAGGTCGGATTACATCTAGAGTCGATTCTTTCAGAGCCGATGCAAGCAAAAAGAATTCAATCATGATTCAATGCCCAAGGAGAGGTCTCAGGTAGAAGATGAAGAATTCAATCATGATTCAATCTTCTTTAACTCCTTGATTGAATTGGGAATTTATATTAAGCTTATGCAAGTCCTTATTAATCCTATGGTCAATCTTATCTGATGAGGTATCTACTCCTCTTCCTAGAAAACACCAGACTGACACACTATCAACTCATTGTAGCGGATTCTCCAGGGATCGCACTGCTGTTCGCATATCCCTATGTCGCACCTGTTGCTGGTGATATCCACATTGGCTGCCTCGATATCCTCGCAGCCACCACATCGACGATGTCAAACTAAGGGCATACACAGGGGGGCGGAATTCTCTATCCATCCAATCTGTCTCTCTCTCTCTCTCTCTCTGTCTCTATCTATCAATTTATTCATTTGTATCCATCTATTCATTCCTACCTATCTATCTATCTATCTATTTGTCGGTCGGTCGGTTTGTCTGTCCATTTGTCTTTCGTATCTATTTTCTCTATCTTAATGTATATCATATTTCTTATCTATCTTATCTATCTTATCTATCTAATCTATCTAAACTATCTAAACTATCTAAACTATCTTATCTATCTAATCTATCTAATCTATCTAATCTATCCTATCTAATCTATCTAATCTAATCTATCCAATCTAATCTATCTCATCTAATCTATCCAATCTAATCTATCCAATCTATCTATCTATCTATCTATCTATCTATCTATCCATCCACATGGTGTCCATGTGAATAGTAAATACATATGTACGCATATTTGTGTAGCCGTTGGCTCTGCATGTGTGGTGTGTGTGTGTGTATGTCACGCCTTGGCAATAACGTATTTATTGAACAGTTGCATAAGTCTGCTACAACGAGGCACTGTAAAAGATAAGACTTGTGACTCACTGAATATCAGGAACCCGAAGCTTCTGTAGTCCAAGCTATTGAGCCATACTCATCCCTTACATCCTTTCCCCGTATGTACGTGTAGGCCCAATGTAAGAACGGTGTAGAATATATGCACATGCACACGCATGAGGCCCAATATCACTTCCCCACATAGAATCCGCTTATGCATATGCCTATGCCGTGATGGCCATTTCTACTGTTGGTAGTGGAATTCAATGGCCCCTGTTTGGGTAAATGAATGTGCCATGCCGTCCAAGATGCACGTCGACTGTCACGAATCGCATTCTGCATCTTCCTGGCTGACAGCAGGGTGACATATTGCAGCAGGTGGCGCTATCCAATTGCCAACACTCAGTTGATAGGACGAGAGGGGGTGTTCATAAATGGTGGTCGGCACCATAAGCATTGGAAAGACACGGCTCAAAGTTTCTCCGAAAAGTCAAGAATGATGGCATCCACTAGTCCAACACCCCACCCACCGGGCCCTTGACATTTGATGGTTGATATAGTAGTTCTCCCCATCCCATGGGCTGTAATGAACCCCAGCTCAACAGTTCACAAAAGATTCGCCCACATTAACGATCAGCCACTTGTCGTCACATTCTCGATCTCCTGCATGTTTGATATCTCTTATTGACCATTGATGTCAGAGTCATATGTATAGCTTGTCTAACCATAACTTTGTTGGTTATTACATTTCAGTATCCCTTGTTATTTTTACTCATTTCATGGCTATAACCCCGATTTAATCCCATATGGCTGTGGGTCAGTTCACCCTGTCCCCCTGGTTCCCCTATCATCAACCATCGTTTTCCCTATTATGTTTGGTTGTTATCCCCCATTAGTTGGTTGGTTCATAGCTTGACCCAGCTCGCCATCTCCCTTCCCAGTGGGCCACCTCCTCCCAGCCCACGCGCCTGAAGACCTGATCCAACAGCTGCCGCTCCTTGCGCAGCTGATCGATCTGCGTGCGCAGCCTGGCGGTGGAGGGTGGGGGACCAGCCCTTCGTAGTGGTGGATGATGGTGGTGGATGATGGTTGGTACATGTTAATAGTGGTTGATGCTGGTGGATGATGATGGTTAATGGTTGATGATGATGCTTGATAATGGGTTAATAATAGTTAAGAATGATTAATCAACTAGCTATAGATGGTGGTTCATAATGGGTTAATGATGGTTAATGGTTAGTCAACCAGCTATAGAAGGTTTTGGTTGATCAACTAGCTATAGATGGTTGATAACGTTGGTTGATGGTGGTTAATGATGGTTAATGATGGGTAATGATGGTTAATGATGGTTGATGACGGTGGATGAGGATGAAGATGGCTCATGTTTGATAATGCACCTATTTGGTTGACAGGTGTGGTTGAGAATGGAGGGCGCCATCCAAAATTCATGACGCTTGGCGATGGTTAGCTACTGGTGGTCAATGTTGCACTTAACAGCACTTAATAACGGTAAATGTTGGATCAAAAAAAGTCGGATCCCATTCCGAAAATCAGCTGGATCAACTGGTTGGTTCTCCCCTTAGCTGACACAACTTAGAACAGTTCTGAGCCGCCGGTGACCAAGGTCGTCCGCCCGTCCCGCGGTGCCCTTGGGCCCGGCGCACCCATCGTTGTGCGCATTCAACTTGTTGAAGCCGGCAATGGCCAAGTCCAGCTGCCTGGGGGTCCAACGTTGGATGGTCATCCATCCATAAAGTCGGGATTACTAATGACATTCTAGTGATAACAAACTAATAAGTGACTAATAACTACCTAGTAACTAATAAGTGATAACTAACTACCTAGCACCAACCAACTAATATCAACTAATAACTGTTAGTAAGTAAGATGAAGACTTAGTAAGTCTCACTTGCTACTAGGTCCAATCCAAGTCAGCAACAATCAGTACCTAACTAGTACTGACAGCCACAGAGATCCCAAGCGCATTTTTCAGACATCAACTAGGCACGTCTACCACCCACATCCGCCACCAGGCTGGGTGCCAGCTACAACTACGGTCATCCTGGACTGTGGTTGGATGATCCAGGCCTATGGATCAATGCTGTCCGGAGGACATCCGTGTGGTGTCATTGATTTTGACTGAGGATCAGCGCCCATTTCAAATCGAAGATAGTTCTCATCCCAACTACTGCTGGGAACTATGTCAGAACCCCCGCGAATCCCCTAGACCTTAGTCATCTCCTTCGAAAGGTCTTTACAGTTGGGATGTCAGCCCTGGACAAATGCACGTATCTGCAATCCGCATTCGAAAAAAAGTATATCCTGAAAAAATGTTGCCGAAGAGTATTGGCACCTTTACTTGAAATACAGACGCAATGCCTCACATGGCCGTGGGTCAGTTCACCCTTAGTCCCCCTGGTTCCCCTATCAGTAACCAGCACGTTTTCCCTATGATTTGGTTGGTCATTATAAGCCATTATTGTTGGTGAACAGCTTGACCCATGGCCACATGAACCAAGACCCCTCAACTGCCGAACGGCACCCCTTTCCAGCAGCCAGGCCCGGCTGACCGCCCCGCCTTTCCAGCTGAAGCAGTTTCTTGTGGCGTTCGGCCTGCTGATCTTCTTGGGAACTTTGTTGCACCTTGTACCTGCGAAAAAAACCATCGTGGACCAGCAAAAGGTCGCATGAAACCCTCATGAATCCGAAATAAACAGGGAAAGGTCGCATTAAACATCATGAATCATTGATACATGAATTATGCTTCGTGGTCAGTGATCATGAACCAAGCCGCTATTGCTGACTATGATTCATCAAGTCATCAAGCATCGATTTACCTGTTGCCATGTACCACTAGCCATCATGAAGTATCGCTGTTGGTATCCCCGCAAATTACTCGGAATAGTAGTTTGCCCCGTTCATCCGTATTGTTGATCATGATTGTTCTCAGCCGTAATCACTAAGAATTGGTATTATGCAAAATCATTACACTATCGTTCTGATTATTCATACTGTCATCAGTATTATCATTATAATCACCATCACTAATATCATCATAGATATTGCTTATGCCCTTCATCATTAATCAACCCCATTAATCATTCATAAGCCTTGCAATCAACCATTGTTGCTGGTTATTCTCCAGATCATGATTCACCATCAAGTCACCATAATCAAGCACCATCATCAACGATATCTATCATAACAAACCATTGTTTTGCATCATCAAACTTGCATAAGTCATTGACCTACCATCACCCAACCACTAACCAACAAGTAACCAGCCATTAAGAAGCCATTAACTAGGACCATTAGCCCAAACATGAACCAACCATTAGTCTGACCATTGGTTGGTGACAGCCAACCCTTGACCCAACGATGGCACCAACGAATCACTTCCATCGCGGCCGGTTCGAACCCGGGGCTGCAGGGAGGCCGCACTTCTGGCGCTTCTGGGTGTACTCGGATTCCGCCGCCGACAAGTCCTGCCGTTTCGCTGCCAAGTAAGGCCGCGGTGACCGGTGGTCATAAACTTTGGAGGGTCCAAGACAACATATTCTGGAGGTATTCGCAACAGTTTGGAGGTATTCCCAACCAAATCCTCCCAAAGGTTCAACAAAAATCATTCCCAACAAATCATTCCCAACAACCAAACAACGACGGTATTTCTCTCCGCTGCTCCGGTACCACACCCGGTGCCTTGTCCAGCCGTGCCAGACGTCTCTGTTCCAACTCCAACCTGTGGCCGCGAAGCGGACTCAGCGTGGCCGCTTGACCCACGAAGTCACCACCCTCCGCTGGGCTTCCCGAACTTTCGGGTGGTCAACTCGATGTCGGCATGCAACCGCGCCCTGATGCTGGAGAGTAGCAAGGACAGGGGTTAAGAGCATGGCTCATGATGGTGATGAATCGCTACTTGTTGATTAATGGTGGTTTCAAATGATGCATGCGGTCAAGAATAGGGTATTGTCGGTTCACAATAACTTTTAATAGCTAAGTGCTGGTTGACTAAAACAGCCTACGTATTGGCTTTATGATGGTGAATGATGGTTCCGGATGGTGATCAATACGTACCTTGACCATGGTATTGCGGAGGGTTGATAGATGGTGATGATTGATAGTGGGTGAGCACACCTCGACATTTACCCTCTGGGAATCCAAGCTGGAAGTCAAAAAACACCTGTTTTTATGGGTAAACCAGCTATTTCTGTGGTGGATTCTCCACTTCCAGGTTAAATTGCCAGAAAGTAAAAACGCTGATGAATACCAGTTCGCCACGAGTGATGATGGATAAGAATGGCCTGGTTAAGAATCAATGGTGATTCATATTGGTTGATAGTGCGTATGATGTTCTAGAAGGGCTCGTCGATGTTTAATGATGGCTAATGCTCAACGGTTGATCGATGATGGGTAATGCTTACTAATGGCGAACAATGCTTGAGTTCACTACTTGTCAATGGTGGGTTCTGAAAGTCAATAGCCCCCTTGGAATACTTTCGGGCCAGCGAAAGTACTCTCCGGCCAACCAAAGTGGCAGGAAACTGTGGCCGTTTCAGTGAAGCAATTAAGGCGAATTCAGAAATGGTTTGCGTTTGGTTGTCCACTGTTGGTAGTTGCTAGGCTATATGAACGAAAAGCGAATGGGTCGTCCGTTTGGCTTTGTGGGCAGCCAATCTTTGGACAACCCGATGAGCTGACTCTGCTCCCAAGCTAGTCCCGATATGCTATCACAAGCACTTCCTTGGGAAGCATCCTCACTCGGCGTCCCGGCAAGTGATCGTCAACGTAAACGTTGTAAGAACCTGCAGCGAACCAGTGAGGGCCGTGTGATCAAGTCAGCACAAGCTATGTGCGAATCTGAATGCATGCGTCCACAGTAAATACATAAACATACATACATAGATACATAGATACATCACATCACATCACATCCCATCACATCACATACGTACATACATATAGATAGATAGATAGATAGATAGATAGATAGATAGATAGATAGATAGATAGATAGATAGATAGATAGATAGATAGACACATAGAAAAATTGATAGATATAGAGATACTTCTATATATAATTATATTTAATTACACATTGATTTCTGATATAAATATATATATATATAGATATAGATATACATTTATATATATAGATATATTGATATATATATATATATGTATAATTCATATGCATATATATATATGTATATACGTACATGTGTGTGTACATGTGTGATAGTGATCTCTATCAAAATCTACAGCCACGTTGCCTCCCTTCCCTGGCCTCCTCCCACCTGCGCACCCCCGGAGGAAGCCGAGACATACCTCGCAGCTGCGGTGGCAAAGGGGCCGGTGTTCGCCCTGGGTAGCAACGACCGCTGGTCACAATGACAAGGTGTACGTATGGGGGCTTCTTTAGCCATAGGGGACCCTGAAAATGGCTGGTCTATTGCTATAATGGATGATTTGGGGTATGACTTGAGAAACCACCATATGGTTGTTAGGGATGAAACCACACAGTTTCCCAGAAGTTCAGACTGATTGTATTTGATGACATCAAAACAGTGATGCTGATACCTCATTTCCAGTGAAGTGTGGCGTTCTAACAGGTCTTGACACCTCATTTCTAGCAAAGTGTGACCTTCTAGTATCTCACGTGACTCCAACCCCTACAAATGCGGGCCCCTGGAGAAAAGCACTTGTCGCAATTGGCCCAGGATATCAACAAATTGGGGAACAAATACTTTTTCAGACCACTTGCCATACCAGAACGTTATCCTACCAATCGTTGTTGATGTGCTTGAACCCACAAGTATTATGGTTCGTCGGGATTGTGCAATGTCCAACCGGTGGGCCGTAAGATTCCTTAACATGGGTGGTCTAGCCCTTATGAAAGAATTAGGAAACGTGATTTGATGACACTTACAATGAATGCCATGAAGCCGATTTCAGAGAAACTGACCATCAACAAGGGTACGGTGTCTGCTCTGGTTCTATCCGAAGTCATACTTCACAGCATAAGATTGCTAGCAACTCACGATCAATCTCAACGGCCATGTGGAGCGAAAAGTTAGAAACGAGCTCCAGACACTGTAGGCACTACTTGTTTCCTTGCTACGGTGGGCATGTGTCTCCTGTTTGTCTGACCATGTTGACCCACTCCAGAAATTTGGGATGTCCAATTCGGCCAGCGACTCAGTTCTTCAGTTGGACCCATCCAGTCTACAAAAGGATAGGTCGAAGCCAACCTCCCCCAAAGTTGTGAGCATTTGACGCTTGACGGAAAACCGAAAGGGAAAATTGATTCTTTAGCGCAGTGCTTGCCCCAACCCACGTTGCTTCTGCAAATCACAATCCTTGGCTGGTCGCTTCTGAAAGGACTTCCCCAGTGATCGAACTTGGATGAACATTGGATCTGCCAGGCAAACTCGATGCATTTTTTCCGGGATTCCCAAGTCCAGGATTAGAACTTCGCCTCCACCCATGGTAATCAATCATAATCGAACATAGCCGTTTCACAGCGATCGGATACATCAATGGTAATGGTGCCATTAGATTTACATGTGCATGTACACAAGATAAGATTTACAGTAGATTCAATAGTGCCTCTAAATTTACATATATATATATATATACAGAGATATCTATCTATCTATATATATATATTTAAATATATATATATATGGTATACATATAGCTGTACTCATGTACATATTCATAGCAAAACCACTCCACACAGTTTTACGGAGTCGCCTGTGATTGGCATATCACCATGGTCACCTAGCGCCGAAGCGGACGTGCCAGACGTGCCGGACCTTGCCTTCGTTCCGAGACGTTGAAGCTCAAGGCATCCTGAGCGCAGCATCCGCCGAAGGTCATCGCGTTGTGTGTATGAAGCTGTATGTGTACAGTATACTTATGTGTGCATAAACCATGATATACACATGATCTAACCGTTTGTATATCATACTTGTAAATATTCATATATATATATATGTATATGTATATGTGTGTTTCTATGCAAAGACATGTAGATACTTGTATGTGTGTAGGTATGTAGCTGTATTTGAATTACGTACATAAAGAGGGGGGTGTCTGAAGATTGCCTGACATTCTGAATGCGGAACAATTCAAACCTGGTTAAATGACTGCGGGTCATCCGCAAAGAATCCATGCAAATGGATAGCTGTGAACATCGCAAAACGACGAGAATAGGTAGCCTCATTGTGAAGTTCACAGCTCCCTGCAAACGGGTTGCTTAGAGCAATGCCAAGGATACCTGGTGGGCAATCAGAACTTGCCAATCAATCAACCATGAATCAACCATCACTAAACGATTACTTCGCCATTTTTGACCACTATCAACTATCAATTCAGTGCCGTTGGCCAAATATCAACAAAAAACCATTATAGCTACTATCGTACAATAACTACCAAAAAAAACATTCCAATCACCAGAAATGAAGAATTCATCAATCCTATATTGAACATCTATTGACCACCCTTGTCCTGAAGCCTTAACCAAGCCTGAACCAAGCCCTAACCACCCCGTGAACCACCCCTTCACCCAGCCCTTCACCCATCCCTGGCGCTGCCGCCAAGGCTCTAAGGACGACCGGTCTCCCGAGCGTGTGGAGGGCAGCTGCGTGGAGATGTGGGTCGAGGGCTGCTGCAGGGACTCCTTCAGGCGGAGAGTGGCCACTCGTGTCACCTTTTTTCTGTGGCTTTTGCGGCTTGTACGCGATATTGGTAGTGATATAGATTCTATAGATTCTATAGATATATGTATGTGGTTGTACTCTATGTTGACGGTGATATAGATTCTGTCGGCTTGGACTAACTTCAATGTGCCATGAGTTGGTGCTTCCCTTGTCAGGGGCCATTTAAGGATCTTACAAACAAAATCAAATGTTGAGAAAAGCAAAACTAAAGAAGCTTGTCTTCTACAACAAGCAGCCAACCTCCGCAGTCTCTTTCATGTCAAAGAAAAAAGATTGGTGACGTGGGGGTCCACGCTATCTTTCGAAGGCAAACTACCATTTTTTCACGTGTAGGTCACGTTTTTGGGATTGCCCATACAAGCCACACAACAACGTGATGAAATCACCTGGCTCCCACTGCTACCATCTGCAATATCATTCTATCACTGCTGTCGACCTATCAACTGAGTGGATGGTTACAACGATTTCGAATCGCCAGATTTCCATAGTTCAACGGTTTACTCAACAAACATAGTTTAGAAAACTCACGAATAGACTGGAAAATGCGTACTATGCATACCATGGGAAACTCATCATGGATGATTTTGGTCTTTGTTAACAAGGGAACCCCACCATTGCAGTCCCCTGTTGATCGCCCCTTCCCAGACTGGCGAACCCGACCTGTGGGGAGCCAAGCTTTCCCTTCCTCAGCACGCCCAGGGTGTGGTGCTGAAGGGGAGCCAAGCTCTCATAAGATGAGAGATGCCTATGAGTTGCCTATTCCCTGGGTTTTTTGGCGGCTATAGGGGTGAACAGGGTTGGCAAGGTGAATAGTTCCTCTATGATGCCTATGAGTTGCCTATACTTACACACAACCAGCCGGTGAACAGCGAACAGGGCGTTCTGACAAGCTTGGGAGGGGAAACGGGTTTAAGCAGTGAATAATTACTGTCGTTTGCAAACAACTATTGTCACCACACATGATATATCAGCCACTAATAGTTGGTCACACCAACACTGATTGCTTAATCACTCCAATAGTTGATCAGAATTACATAGGTGGGCTATTGCCACTGATCAACCATTATCACCATACCTCCTGATATTGAACCCCGCAGAACCCTTGCGGCCTAATGGCGATCCCTGGGGTCCTGTTCTAGCGGAGCTTTCCGGTGATGTGTGTGAACATCAACAGGGTTTCATGGATTTTCATGGTAGATATCCAATAATTGCAGACGGAAAACCAACTGATACAGTGAGCCCATGAATCGATTCCACCAGGAATTCGGCCCGAACCCAACTGCACCGACTTCCTCCTGTTGATATCGTTTCCAAGTGCTGCTTTAAAAAACATCACCATGGGTTTACCACAGATTAATCATCGATGAACCAATGAGTTGAATCATCATTCTTGTCAACCCGACTTACAGCGATGAAACTAGTGGTCAACCAGGCTGACTCACCAACATGGCAAGTCGTGGGGAAGGAGACCAACCACTAGTTGAAGTCTAGTTCAAGCAGGAGACCAACCAGGCTGATAATCTCATGATATGATGACCATAGATTTACCAACAAATCTCCTGTTGCCTCATCCCACCAGACCACTCGACATCAACATCTCCAAGGCACGTTGCCATGGTTGTGGAGAGCGTCAACGCTGGCTGTGTGATGTCAGGGGGCGCTGATGATGGCGGGGCATGGGGATGAAACCAAGCAATAGTCATGGTCTATCTTGGTGAATGATATGATTCATCAGGTTTTGTGGTTGATTTTTGCGACACAACATAGGGGATGATTCAATATCATTGGCGGTGGATGCTGATGGTCGCCATGATGATCATCATGGTGATGATCATGATGTTCTTGTCGGTGTTTTCTAAAGTGTCAGGATCTTTGCTTCGAAAGTGCACGAGGACGAACAGATTTCCAGAGAGATTATGATCTGCGTTTTACTGGAAGTTCTCTTAGGATGAGCATCTTTTTGGAAACTTTGGGCCTGAACCACTGTTGATTGGCCCCAGTTCATGGGCGGCATCGAAACTTTGTCTGAGCCACAAACTGAGGACTGAAGCTTCGTGGTTGACTCCCAGGGTGGTCACCATTGAGCAGCCTTCCTGTTGACACATGAACTTGGAGAGCAAGTGTTGAGTTCAAGTCGGTTGCTGTTGAACCATGGGAGATGTCTGTGTATCTACTGCTGACTTTTGACTGATCCATCCTGCTGATTTCTACCTTCACCATGTTACAAACAACACGACATTGTTGCTCTGCTGGATCTATGCGCTGCTCACTCCGAAGGTCACTTGAATCAGATTTATCGAAGGCCACTGGCGTACCCTTAGGTACCTTGGTGACCAGGAGTGTTCAACCAAGACCAGCCTACATTCATGGGACTCATTGGATGGCTTACGCCCCAGCAGCATAAGTTAACGGTTTAGGAGCGGGAGGTGTTTCAATGCCTAGAAACCTGGCCAGCATGTGTTTGGTCCATATTCTGGCATCAAACATGCCTGTCACTGCCTGTCTTGGTGCGTATCTCTGTACATGTTGCGGCTTAGCTTGCAAAATTTAGAGAGCATCGCTGCCTCATCATCAGTAAATACTAGCTGGTTTCCTGCAATATCCAACTATGATTGCAAATTGCACCGAAAATCAGCTAGTATTGCCCTCATGATTGACATTTGCCCTCCTGATCATCTGTAATCATTGCAAATGACGGGACCCTTTGGCCCATCGCAGCTCCATGGCACCCTGTTGGCGAAGATCAATGGAACATGGAATTTATCACCAGCAAATCAACCTTCTCCAAGAAGCAGCACCATGTCATGGCCTCACTTTTACTGGTAATGTAATAACTAGTCATTGGTCTCACTCCACATGGTACTTGCCATCATCGTTGGCCTCATTTGACAAGTATTGTCGTAATTGGCCTCATTGATTGCAATAATTCATTGAAAATAATGATTTTCGAGTCGTATCCACCATCATTGCGTCCCTCTGGCGTTGGACTTTTTCCCGCGGCGCCGTGACGCGCCAGGGCGAAACCGATCTGCAAGCGTTGCCGGTCGTAGACCGTGTAGTACTTCCTGTTGTGCGGTGCCCAAGATGAAAGACAGCGGAAGTCACTTCTGGTGGTGCTGGTTTGGAAGCAATCAATTGGTTGCTTGAGGGCACCGGCACCCGGCAAGTCAACCATCGTCCAACAAAGGAAGTAAACCCACAAGTCGCTCTATTAGCGTGGGCGAGGGTATGGTATGGTACGGTATGATATGGCAGGATACTACATCTTTATCGACCTATCCATCCATCTGTGTATGTTTGATAGCCCGGAAGAAAAATTGGATCGAAATCGATTCAGTCAAAGATGAGCCGCTTACCAACATCTCACATTGTAGGAAACGGTCTCTGTTTGGTTTTTCGACCACAACCATCATGAACCAGTACTGGTTCTCCACCTCCACCGATCATCAACCAAATATCAAGTATGAATAGCTAATTAAGCATTCCTAACCAGTATGAACAGCTAAGTCAGCGGACCATAGCTAATATTTCGACCAGACGCTGTCGTTTGCCCGGACCCGAACAAGTCTTCATCTTCATCATCATCATCATCATCATGATGATCATCATCATCATCGTCATCATCAACTCATCATCTTAACATCATCATCTCATCATCATACCCCCCAAGACCCCCCAAACCCTAAAACCCTAAACCCTAAAACCCTAAAACCCTAAACCCTAAACCCCTAAAACCCTAAAACCCTAAAGCCTAAAACCCCTAAAAGCCCTGGGTAAACATGTGAAGTCTTGGGCAAACGACGGTGTCTGCGCGTAATACTAGTACTAATAGCTACTAGCCATTACTAACCACTCAGCGGAAACTTGTGAACCTCGCCATGACAAAAAGCGCATGAAAATCAGCAGCTCGGCCGAGTTCCTCAGGAAGAGATCCCCCAGCAGCATCACCGGGCCCTGCGGCGCCGGGACGTCCACGGCCATCAGCTGCAACGTGCCGTTGCCGTCGTGGTAGTCGCTGGGCTCCAGCTCAAGCAGAAGGGGCGACTCCTGGGGGGCCCACGGCATGGTAGAAGATGAGATACCAAGGGATATGGCGAGCTGGGTCAGGCAGTTAACCAACCAATGTTCTAGCTGGTTAATGGCTAATAATGGGATGACAACTAAGAATTATGGGGATATATACCAATTATATGGCTATGGGTGAGTATTAACCAACCGATTTAATGGGAATAAGTTCACCAACGATTTCATAGGGAAAACAGCCTGGTGAATGATAGGGGAACCAGGCCTAAGGGTGAACTGACCCACTGCCACATGAATTAACAAGGGATATGAAGGTCTCTCAAAACAGGAAAAGGTGGGGGCTCAAGTTCCAACAGGAAACCCCAAGAAATCAAGGGTGGTCCCTTTTGTCAAGGGACCTGGCCAAAACAAACAGGAAATCAATAAAAAACAATACAGCAAATCAAAACAAAAATCCGTATTTTCACAAAAACACAATTCCAAACATCAAAACACAAATTTCAAAACAATATTGAAAAAAACACTCAAACGATCAAAATCAATATCACTAGAAAAACAAAAATGATTCTAGTGATTAAAACCAATAGCGGGTGCTTAGGGGTGTGACCGTGTAAACAATGTAAGCGTGCAAACGGTGAACCTGTGCGATGGTGTAACGGCGCAACGGTCTACACAGTGTAAACTGTAAACAGTGTCAACGGTGTTAAGCGGTGTAACGGTGCAACCATGGGACGGTGTGACGGTGTAGATGGCGTAACGGTGGAACGGTGTAAGCGATGTAACGGTGCAACGGCGCGACGTTGTAACGGTGTAAACGGTGTAACGGTGTAAGCCCAAATTGCGGACACTACTTGCACCAACAATGCGAAGAAATGGATGGTTGACTACTATAAATGATAAAAAAGATGATTTGGGGGGTTCCCTATTTTCGAAAATCACCAGATGGGAACAACTTGCAATGTTCAAACTAGATTTTGGCAATCCTTCAACAAATCATAATAAATCACAAGCGGCGCTGTGCCGGTTGATCGGCGGAGAGGAGCTACCATCAGTTGATGGTATCTGTTGCAGGTTGATGGTGGTGGCTAATGGCGCTTCTCTACTAATGTACATTGATGTACGAATCGCCATTTCACTGGCATATTGCCATCAACCACGAACCAATGATTCTTGATTTGCCGTTCTTGATCAAGCATCATCATGGGAATTCTTTGATGTACATTTGCGTCATACACAAATCTATCCCCCTTCATTGCTTCTTGCCACCATAGTTCCCAGCCTCGTTGCAACACCATTCACCATCCAATCAACTCCGAATCACCGAAAAAATCATCAAACCTCCCCAAGTCACCACCCTAAACTCCAGCATTTCACCCGCCCCCGGGGCTCCTCCAAGCGGAAGCCCAGGCGCGCCGTGGCCAGCTGCGGCGCCAGGCGCCGCGCCAGCCACGAGGGCGCCGCCAGGGGGCCGCTGGTGCCGCTGTCCAGGGCCGCGGAACAGGAACGATACGAACCTCAAAGGAACGGAACGGAAGGGGTAGGTGGAGCGTGGGTGGATTAGTTGGTTACAGGGATAGGTGGGGAGGTTGAGAGGTTGAGAGGTTGAGAGTGGTTCTTTGGAGGTTGATAGGTTGATGGTTGAAAGGTGTTTTTTGGAGTTGATTTTGGTGGTTTTGGATGAGGGTTGATTGTAGTGGTGTGTTTAGTGATAGATTTTAGTGGTTTATTGAGAGGTTGATAAGGTTTTTGTAGTTGATTTTAGTGGTTTACTAGTGGGTTAATGGTATTTTTCAAGGGGGTGATTCTACTGGTTTGTTTCATGGTGAATAGTGGTGATATTTATATTGGTTGTAGGTATTGGTTTTGTTTTTTGAATTGGTTATGATTTTTTGATCTGGTAGTGGTGTTTACAAGGTTTTTGATGAGGGTTGATTTTAGACGTTTGTTTAGTGGTTGATTTTAGTGGCTTACTAGTGGGTTAATGGTTTTATAGTGGTCCATAAAGACTAAGTAGTGGTTTGTTGACGGTTGATTTTAGTGGTTTGTCTATTGGTTGGCAGTGGTGAATTAGCAGTTGTGATGGTTCGAAGGTTATGAAATTAGTGGTCTATGCGTGGTTACTAGCTAGTTTCAACCAGATATGATCCATGGCTATATAACCCCCTGCATAGTTGGTGAACTAACCCATATAACCCGTGGTGAATGACCCTGAGTTAGTGGTCAATAGTTAGGCAAGGGACAGAAACCTTGGAAGAAAGCACAGTAGAATTCGGCAGCATTCGGAGTGACCTAGAAATAGGTACTAAGTCCATGATGATGAGTGGTAGCCAACTATCATGGATATCAATAAGGCAACATGATATCAATAAGATCTAAGATGTAAAATGACATTAACAAGATCCATGATATTTAACAATGGATATTAATAATGGCATTAGTCAGACATGATATTGATAAGGCAACTGACTGATCTATGATGGATGTAAAACATTGATCGCAGAATCGCCAGTTGTCCTACTATAGTATCAACCATAGTTATTCCCTTTCATTTACGGTATCCATGTGGGTATGTGCCAAAACAGTGGTACCCCCAGTCAACCAATGGTTTCCATTCGTAAAATGATCGTCCTCTTGTCACTGGGGGCTTTGGTGGAGCCCAATGGGTACCATATTTTGGCAATGATCATTGTCAAGCATTATAACCATATCTAGCCACAATTGACAACAATTAACCACTAGTTAATCTATTGGTCAACCACAATTAACCACAATTAATCACACTTAACCACTAGTAAATCTTGGTTAACCACAATTAACCACAATTAACCCCAATTAATCACGCTTAACCACTAGTTAATCTATTGGTTAACCACAATTAACCACAATTGACCACAATTAACCACTAGTTAATCTATTGGTTAACCACAATTAACCACTAGTTAATCTATTGGTTAACCACAATTGACCACAATTAATCACGCTTAACCACTAGTAAATCTATTGGTTCACCACAATTAACCACAATTAATCACGCTTAACCACTAGTAAATCTATTGGTTCACCACAATTAACCACAATTAATCACGCTTAACCACTAGTAAATCTATTGGTTCACCACAATTAACCACAATTAATCACGCTTAACCACTAGTTAATCTATTGGTTAACCACAATTGACCACAATTAATCACGCTTAACCACTAGTAAATCTATTGGTTCACCACAATTAACCACAATTAATCACGCTTAACCACTAGTAAATCTATTGGTTCACCACAATTCAGCAGTATTAATCACGCTTAACCACTAGTTAATCTATTGGTTCACCACAATTCAGCAGTATTAACCACAATTAACCACTAGTAAATCTATTGGTTAACCACAATCAACCACTATGAACCACCATTAACCACTAGTTAATCTATTGGTTAACCACAATTCAGCAGTATTAACCACAATTAACCACTAGTAAATCCATTGGTTAACCACAATCAACCACTATGAACCACCATTAACCACAATGGCTCATACCCATGTCTGGTTTTTCGCCGCACCGGTGGGCCGCCTTGGGATCCACAAAGGTTCATGGGCTCCCCATCCAGGGTCAAATCTTGGACCGCCACCTGGCAGGGTGGTTACTACTGATGGTTAAGGATAGTGGTTACTGGTGGTGGTTACCAATGGTGGTTACCAATGGTGGTTACTGATGGTGGTTTATGGCGGATGGATGGCTATGGGTCAATATTAACCAACCAATGTCATGGGGGATAATGACCAGCAATTGTAGGGAAAACAGCCTGGTGAATGATGGGGAACCAGGGGTACAGGGTTCTGACCCACAGCCATATGGCTGATGATGAGTGATATGGCTGAGGAATACGCTTGAGTACGGTCAATCATGGTTCATAATCGTTCATAATCGTCATCAAGGGGGATTTCTGGTTCATCATGTTGAATACCTATGGCTAATGGCTGGCGACAACGATGGCCTTCGTTATCTGGTGAGATTTCTTGGTAGCCATGTGGCTATAGTTGTATCTTCCATTACTTCTACTTATCCCTCGTATCAATATATGTGCTGGTTTCTTAAGCCATTGCGAACCCAAAAAATGCTTGCTTTATTAGCTCTAAATGGTTGGGGGTACCCCTATATTGAAAAACTATCACATGTACAATGCTTTGTCCTGATTATTAGTAGGGTGGTTCGCAGTGGGAAAAACGAAAACACTGAATCATGTTGACCAGGTTAGGTTCAGTCAAAAGAAAAACACCGGAGGACCAAAAGAAAATGCGGACATGATTAGAAAATGTGGAAATGATAGTGTATATTTATATTCTATATATATATTATATATATATCCCCCAAGTAATACCCCCAGTTATATCAACCAATAATAGTGGATCCTCTATACTTATAAAAATGGCTGAGGGTCAATACCCTGTCATGTATCACTGTACGTCTATATAGCATGACTGAATAGTTTACACTAGTCGATCCACAATAGTTGTAAAAAAGGACGTTTAGCTGTACAATAAATAAGACATTCCGTTAGTATACACTTAGCTATAATACGTACTACATGGCAGAGGGTCAAAATCCTAGTGAAATCCTATGACTGACCAAAATCGTTTCTGTTGGGATGTTCACCTACCCCTTTTTCGGATGGTTAATATTGACCCATCCCAGGTATATCATCATCATACAACTGGATCAGAATCAGTAATCATCATCATCATCATCATCATCATCATCATCATCATCAACCAATGGATCACCCATGATCACTGATGACCAATCTGGATCAACTAGTATTAATTAATCCATGCAATGGATCATTATCAGTCATTTATCATGTACATTAAATCGATCAACCCGCATCCACCGATATGCCTGCGCGTCAAAACCCTATACCCCTGGTGTACCATCATGTATCATTATATTCCCTATAGAATTGTTGGCTATCCCCCATTATCGTTGCTTAATATTGACCCATAGCCATCCATCTGCAATGAACAACCATGCGCATCTTCCCTGGCATTGGGATCAGGCCCGCCTGCCAGAAACCCGGCCGTGAGACCGGCACCTGCCATGGGTGGGGCCCTGACCGGGCCCTAGGGATGCCGGGTGCGGGGGAATGACCCAGCTTACTAGTGCCATTGACGGGTTGGATTCTTCACCCTAAGGCTCTCTACCCAAAGACCTAGCGGTAGAGAAGACAGATCTACCGGTGCTACTGTTTCGGAAGAGAGGCAACCCAAGTAGCAACCAACAAGGCATCTAACATTCGGGCGGGCCACAAACCAATCGACTGGATTGATTGTACCAGTGTCATGAACGACTGTAAAGAGATAATTATGTTGTCTCTCAATCTCAATGATGGTGGATACACGATGAATTGGGTGCATTGCAAACAACAACAACGACAGCCAGAGTCACCTGGCTGTTCCCAGTTCTAGCTGCTCATACTTCATATGCCATTTGTTGCCAGGCGGTTCCACCTGCCACCATGCTTGTGGCCTACATTACGATCTCTTTCGGCGATGGCCTGTCTTGTGATGGTACCTCTATCCCACTGCTGGACCCAGTTTTAGTTTACGCTAGTTCACAACAGAAGTAGCCCTAGCCATAACCATAGATACCCCAGCAATGACACGGGTAAACCACTGTGCTTGAATGCAATGATCATCCAAAGCGCTACTCACAGACGATGGGTTGTGACTTAGGCTGTTTCTGAATGACCTTCGCCCGAGACACCCAGGTGAAGTTGGTGAGCATGCGGTCTTCGTTCACCCCGCCCAGCACCACTTCACCATCTTCAAAGGGTTCCTCTTCGCATGGCTGGAAACGTGCACATACCACGTGATCGCGCCAGTGCACTGTTGTGGGCAGAATTACAATGAGGACCTGGTTGATCATTGACATAGCTCCATATCAACAGTAGTTTTTTCTTGGACAATCAGCCAAAAAATCCGAATTTCAAGAGTTGATGATCCAGGTTTCTGTATCACTTGTACTCGCAAGATCAACTGCTACATACATCCATGGCTCATCTGGCCGTGTGGCTTTCCAAAAATAACAATCAGGTACAGTTTGTACATGTCTGTCCCATCAATCTGCATGAACTTGGTATGGTTGGATACGCTATGTGTACTCAACTGATTGATTCACAACTCCAATGTTTACTCGATAATTTTAACAGTTCGACAAATAGTTCAACAAAATCGTCCGCAATCTTCTCTCCAGTATTGTCAATCGACTGAGGGGAGCTCTTTGATGGATACCCAACTTGGCAAAATCGCTCACCCTGATCTGATGGGGGTCAAGAAAGATCACCAAGCCATATGTAGCCCATGCACGACTTGACTGTTTGAAGTAAACTACCCAACTCACGCTTATTGCATGGGTGCACACGGATGGATTTTGCCCCTGGAATTAGTTGAGCAAAGGTGAAGCAGGTGGTTGGACTGGAATGTCCAGCAAGGTCTAGATGAATCATACACTTCGATGTGTGCGTGCTTATATATTTATACACACCCAAGTATTCATATGTTGTAGTTGCCCAGAATGGTGCTGCTCTCAAAATCAATGCTTGCTAGTCTCAAATGATCTCTTTTGGAAGGTTTGGGTGTGTATTTACGTATGCTATTGTGTGGGTATGGGTGTGTGTGTGTTACCATAATATCTTCAAGGAGGGATGAGAAAGAGAAAACAACCAATGGATCCACTGGCTCCCCTGAATCAAAAGGAAAGACACTCGAGACTCGAACTGTTCCACCGCCCGAAAATGGGGAATCTTCACGGATCTCAAGAAGGTCCATGGCGGCAAGGTCTAAAAACTATCAACAAGTTTGTGATGTACGGGAACTCATTTCGAGGGCTACAACTGCTGAATGCAAAAAAAAATGATACCCCAATTCATGAATCCGGGGTTCATGAATCCGAGGATGCCTTAAATCAATTTAGGCTGGCTGGGATCTCCCTTCAATCTGCAAATCTCTCAGCTTGCCACCTCCCCCTTCCAAAAAAACAAAAGAATGTGAATCTAAGTCGATAACAAAAGTGTTGCTTTTGTAGATGGTTTTTGCCTGGTTTCCCCCATTTCGGTATTTTGAGAAATTAGTAGTCTCCATCTCAATGCCACGGAATCGTACCTTTAAGGCTGTCCATGGAGTACCCCCGAAACTGGTGCTTTTCCCTCCGAAAAAGGAAGTGTGAGCTTGCGGATGCCGCCATTCATGGCTGACCCCTTGTGACCAAACTTCACGGTCAAGAGGTCCTGCGGGAAGTATATGGCGAACACATTCTGCTCCAATAGCCGACGTTTCACCTGTGCAGAATCAATGGCTTCGGAGCCTTTACGTTCGATGCAAGCTATCGGGGGTGAGCTTTAGGTGAGCAACACTAATTAGGTTTACTGCATATGTCAAATTGTGAATACGTCTACATACGTACTAATTATATATATATATATGTACACTTATATGAACAAATATATATGATACGCATACACGTTCGTAAATAAATGATATGGATGTGCACAGATATGTTTCCGTAGTCTTCAGCGAGAACTCCAGGGCTTCTGCATGCTTAAACAGCGTCTAGATGTGTCCAAGCAATTTTTAGCATCGGCTTGGATTGGTGGCTGTGAATGCCACCACCCACACTGGTCATATGCGCCATTCGCAGCGAGATTAGCTGGTTCCACTTGCCACACCGAGCCCCTATCATAGCCAATGAAACATCTGAGTGTGTTAAGATGGGTCACAATTTAAAGGATACGATTTTGGAGCCATCAAACACTCGGCATGTTTTGTCCGAGCAGTTTGAGGGTGTCACTTTTGTTGACTTGCAGCTTTCTCTAACTCAGAAGCTGGGTACAACGCAAGAACGGATTCTTTTGGAGCTTTCTTAACAGAGGGAACCCCCAAAAAAATGGTTTTATATAGGATTATATATAGTGGTTAAAACCAACAATGCAACCAATATGATGGTTTCTCAACCTGTAGGGGAAACCCAAGTGTTGGTTGGTTTATTACTACACATGGTTAAGAAATTGGATGAGAACTTGGGGTCAGCAGTTTTGAGAAACCACCGAATTTTTGCGTTCCGTAATGCGCTGCTTGCACTCCTCACAATATCACCAAGCTGCTTACCAATGCACATGTGTGTATATATATATATACTTCTTTATATATATATATACATATATTTATATATGTGCATATACTTGTATATAATTGTATATAATTGTATATAGTTGCGTGGATATTGTACCCTTCACTTCCCATCGCTTCCCTATCTAGTATTTGATCATATAGCACACGTTTTGAGAGTACAATCTCGCCATTTTCTTCTGGTGCTCCAGTCTGTTTCAGATGATCAAGGGGTCCCCCAATTTGAGAAACACCCATACGCACATACATACATACATACATACATACATACATACATACATACATACATACATACATACATACATACATATCTACATTTGGAAATATACAATATTTTACGTGTATATATATATATACATATTTATTTATTCATTTATATGTACATATATATATATATATCAAATATTAAATGTATATATGAATACTTATACAAACATACATCTTACATCCTATCAGTTGCCAACTTTGCCGCGCCACCAACTCATCGAAGAAGGAGAAGTTGCTGCCCTCCGCCAAGACCGGCAGAGCCAGGCCCAGCACTCCATCGAAGGGCGCCTGCCACGACGCAAGGGGTCGAGCCCGGGCCTGGGGTCGTGCCTTGGGCCGGGCCTTGGGCACAGCAAGACATCCATCCAGGGGCTTGGGGGGTGACCCAAGGAATATATGGTACCATCGTGACGATCATATATGATACCTATAGTCATCCAGGGGTTTCGGGGGTTATTCGAAGTCATCCATGGGGCTATAGATCACATATGATATCTATAGTCATCTGGGGGTTCTTGGCAAGTTAACTAATCATGTTAATCATATTGGCAAGTGAACCCAGGGACTATCAGGACGTTATTGGCAAGTCAAGTTAATCCAGGGACTGAAGTTATTCCAAGGATTATTAGGAAGTTAAAAATGATTAATACTAATGATTATTAGTGAGCACACTGGCATATTCAATTGTGTCTTCGTCGTGAGACTGAAGAGACGACACTTCCGAAGGTTGAACTTCTTGCTTGTGACTTTTAGCCAGTCTTCACTACGAAGTGTGAAAGTTGTTAATCCTATTGGGACAGTAATAATCATGGATAAATGCCATAACTAGTAGCAGCAGCGATTGTTACAGTAGCAGCAATCAAATTTACATGGCACACTGGCAATTTCAATCAGCAAATCCCCTGGTTGCTGTGACGGGGGCACCTGCCCAAAGGGTTCCTCGCTCAGCTGGCGAGCTGCCACCCAGCGCAAGGCTGTGCAGAGCGAAAGATTCGACTCACCGGAAACGCACAGCGTGTCATCGGCATAGGAGCCGTTCACCTTCCCAAGTGGCCATGTTGTGGTCGGGAAGTGAAGGGTTCATGAAAGGTTCATTGGTTCATTGGTGACTAATTGATAGTCAGTTGAAGGGTAGTTGATTGATTAGTTGATTCACCGATGACTGGCTCATGGTTGATGCTTGCTTGTCGTTCATTGATGATTCGTTCATGATTGATGGTAAGTTGATAGAATAATGATGGTTTGATACTTGTTAATCGATGGTTGATTGATGGTTGGTCAATGGTTACAGTAGACGGAAACATGCTGTGTTTCTGGGTCAAATCTCTGGTAGTATATCTTGATGAAATCTCAAGTTTGTCCAACAGTTCTGCGTACATTCGAATGTCAATGGGAGCAATAATCAGTGACGCGAGGGTTTCATTACGTGACAAACCTGTGATTTACATCACTTTCAACCGCCATGTTCCTGGAGAATCCTCTTATCTTCGAGAAGCCGCAAAAGGCCACCCTTTCTTTGCAACCATATCAAAGTCGCGACTTGAGTGCAGCCTTGTTAACTTCGCATGCAGCCTGGTCGTACACAAGTCTAGTGGTATCAATTCCAGACAGGCGTCACCCCAATAAATTTGCCAACTGGTTGTTGTTTCAGGGGATCGACAAAGTATTGCCACCTTCTCTGGCTCCATGATGGTTCTTAAGCTAGTAACCAATCATGATGATCAACGAATTATCAACCATGCAACCAGCTTCTAAGCAGGTGACTACTCATGAGGATCAACCATTAACCATCAATTAACCATACCATCAATTCACCATCAATTCACCATTTTTCTTCACCATTTTTCTTCACCATTTTTCTTCACCATTTTTCTTCACCATTTTTCTTCACCATTAACGTCTATCTAACCACCATTAACCCCTGAACTAACCCCTGAATGAACCCCATCATTCACCATTAACCCCATCATTTCCACCATTCAGGGTGAATCATTCAGGGTGAATCACCACAATTAACCCCATCATTCATGGTAAATTTCCCTCTTTCACCAGCTCATTTCCCATCATTCCACCAGCTCCAGCACCGCCTCACCAGTGCCGAATGTCAAGGTCACCTCCGGCGCATCCTGTGCCAACGCCACGCAGGCGTCATGCCTGGCGGCCAGCGGCTCATGAATGGTTAAGCACCACTAGGATTCGAAGTTGGTAGGGTTAATGATATTTGATAATATGTATATAGCTATCAATATATATATATATATATGCATGTATATAGCTATCAATATATATATATATACATGTATATAGCTATCAATATATATATATATATATGTATATGTATATAGCTATCAATATATATATATATATATGTATATGTATATAGCTATCAATATATATATATATATATACATGTATTTAGCTATCAATATATATATATATATACATGTATATAGCTATCAATATATATTTATATGTATATGTATATAGCTATCAATATATGTATATATATATATATGTATATGTATATAGCTATCAATATATATATATATATATATGTATATGTATATAGCTATCAATATATATATATATACATGTATTTAGCTATCAATATATATATATACATGTATATAGCTATCAATATATATATATGTATATGTATATAGCTATCAATATATATATATATATATGTGTGTATGAATGGTTGATAAGGATTGAAATCAGTTGATAGCGGCTAATATTGGTCACTAGTTGGTCCATATTGGTTGCTATGGGTTGCCTAATTGGTTTGCTCTTGCTTTGACAATTGATTTCAAAAACTACTCCGTGGGGCATCTGACGAACGAACGTGCCCAAAAGAGGGTCAAAAGAAAAGTTAGGCAGCAATAAGTGAGATCCAAACAAACTGCTATTTTGTTGTGATGAGTGATGGTGAAGGTTGGCTAACGAAGCCTTAACAAAATCGCATAAAATCGGTGAGTCGCTAACCAACATCATCATTGACCATCAACATCACCTGCAAGCATGAGGTAAGCATCAGCCATCATCATTATAGAACCATTAGCTATCATCATATTAACCATCATCACTAAATAACCATCAGCTATCATCATTGAACGGCAAACCAAGCATCAGTTTTACCTTCCACCCTCAACCATCCCATCCACTCGCCGGGCGACCTCAATGTGGGGCCCCCATTCTTCGGTGCGCACGGCAGCACGACATTGGCGCTGCCCGTGTCGAAGCTTACTTTGAAGCTGCGAGCGCCGGTTCCGACGCCCAGAGAAAGGTCTCCGAAGTACCTGGGTTTCACCAGGTGACTCACAGTTAGCAACAGCCAGAGATGATGATGGCGGTTGTTAATGCTTATTGATGGTTATGATTGGTTATCGATTCTTATTGATGATTATCATTGGTTGTTGATGCTCTTTGATGCTTATGAATGGTTATTGATGCTTATGAAAGCTTATCGATGGTTGTTGATGCATATTGATGGTTGTTGATGGTTATGATTGGTTGTTGATGCTTATCGATGGTTGTTGATGCTCATTGATGGTTATGAATGGTTATTGATGCTTATGAATGGTTATTGATGCTTATGAAAAGTTATTGATGCTTATCGATGGTTGTTGTTGGTTATTGATGCTCATTGATGGTTGTTAATGGTTATTAATGGTTACCCATGGTTCATGTTGATGAATCTTGCTCAAGGTTGAGTAAGGATGGTTCATGAAACCAGTGTTTATCCCATATCAGCTTCCACTCATTGTTAATTACTATTGATGGTTTGTTTGATATATAAGCTGATCAGCCAAAGGTTATTACGGCATCAACAACGGTCATCTCAACTTACTAGGACTGTAAAAACCTGGATGTGAATGAAGACCGTATAAGACAAAGGTGCATGCGCCACTGTGCCGCAGCAACGACCGTGAAAACTCCCTGCGGCTTGGGTAACAAATGCTCCTCAGTCATAGTCACATCGCCCGTCATGAACCATGATTGACCACTAGTCCAATCACCATTGAAACCATCAGTCAAACCAGCACTCATCATGACCAGCACAAACCACATTCCCACATGTGAATTCAAGCTGCCCAACAGCAACAAGCCACCCAACAAACTCAACCACAACTGCAGGTGCTCGAACAAATGGGCAATCATATTCGCCTCAGTGATCTACCACTGGGTCTATGGATACGCTGCAAAAAATGATGCATGTGTAGCCTGTAGATGTTTATGTGTACATCTGTATGTGCGTGCGTGATTACAAAGAGATACCCACACACATCGACCTATATATATATATGCGATGTGCATGCATGTGTATAATCATGTATTGTGTAAATGCATATGTGCATCTTTGAGACGTGGAAATGTGTTTTTTTTTCGAAACACACGAACACACCACAGAACCGATGTACCTATACATTCTGTTTTTGAGATGTACATATGATCCATTTTGTATACCTGTATACAAACAGATCACATCCAGTATCCACTCCCAGCTTTAAACCCACTGATTCCCCCCAGCCGCTGCAGGTTGCTCCGTAGTGCTCTGCCTCCGTCCCCAGCGATCTGCTTCCAACCATCTCTGGCTCCGTTTCAACGGCAGCACCAGGCGCCGCGGTGGCACGGACGGCACTGCTCCGCAGCCAAGCACAAGGGCCAGCCACATGCGACATGGCATGCAGCCAGGCGTTAAGTGAGGATGTACCACGTCGATGACTCGTCGCAATGGTCAATGAATCGTTGATGAATGGTTGATATGGTGGTTTCTAGAAGAGCCAAAGCTATGGTTGATTTACTACTAGAAATGGTAAACATTGAATAAGTTGGGGGTACCCCCAGTTTGAGAAACATCTATATATATATATTGTAGGTCAATGTAGGTCAATGCAGCAAAAAGATTCCAAGACCATTCATCAATTTCAAGCGCCCTGATTTCAGGCCATGGGCAGGTCATTGGTTGATGATCACCTGCTATGACTTTGGGATTCGTCTGTCTGACTTTCCAAAATCTATTGCTTGGTCATTGGTTCCATAGGGGTCTGAAAATGGATGGTACTTGTTCCCCACAAATCGGTTGGTCGAAGGTGCCTGTTAACAACGAGCGACTTGACAGCCGACAACGGCTGCCTTGGGGTCAGCTGTCACGTTGCCACTTGTCCCTGGGGACAACCCCCTTGAGCTGGTCCGATGCTGACATGTACAAAGATCATTCCTTTGAAACCATTAGCAACCATCAGTAACCATTAGTTATTAGTGTCTATAGTAACCATTAGTATCTATAGTAACCATTAGTATCTATAGTAACTGTCAGTACGTACTTTAAGATTTATAGTACATAACCATTAGTTACTCGTGACTACTATCATTCACCAGTATATCAAGCACGAGTATTCACCATTAATAACCTGTACAACCATCCTTCCTTTGTAAGAGATGTTGTACAACCATCCTTAGGATGCTGAATTGCGAAGGCTTGTATCGAGGCATGTCAAAGAACAAATCTTCTTGATCCCTTGTGAACCTATAACACAGGCCCACTCTTGCAGGTCTCATGTCATGATCTTCAGAGATGCCCAATGTTCCAGGAGAAATCCGGGCGGCTTCGCGTGCTTTGAAAGCGCCTTTTTTGCGACCACTCTGTGGCGGGAGCTTTCCGGTTGGCATCAGCTTCACATCAGCCTAGTGAAACCAGTCCTCAGTTCGCAGTTGCGAGTCATTAGGAGCTGGGTCAAGAGTAGTCAAGACCTATGTTCAAGGCAGGTCGAATTTACCAGTAGAGCCTGCAAGCACAGGTCTTGACTATTAAGGGAAATGATTCCCCTGAGCATCGTTGCGTCTAAGGCTCTGTTCGACCGTCCGACCACAATGTGGAGACGACGGAGGCCTAGTGCAAACGAGACCTCTCCATGGGAATAACCTCAACCATTAGTGGATAGCCCCAAGCTGCTGGTTGCATGTACCCCCATTGAAGGGATATGGTGGTTTCTCAAAATGGGGGTACCCCCAAAAATGGCTGGCTATTACTGTAAATGACTACTAGTGGATGATTTGGGGGTACCCTTATTTTGAGAAACAGCCATATGGATGACCAACTTCTTTGTACATCAGCCAAAAAACAACGACGAAAAGATGTCCATGTCGACATGTGACGAGCCGAGCCACCGAGAAGTTTGCGTCAACCGACTGGACTTGGACCCGAAAAACGTCGACCCACTGATTTTGCGCCAACGAGACGAGCTGTGATTGGTGCTTCTTCCCCAACGATTTGTTGTCCAGCTGGGGATATGAAAGTTTCTGTGGTTTATCCCCAGCTAGTGATTGCTAGTTGTTCAAAAGTAGAGACACTGGATACCATAGAAAGTCGTGCATTGTGTGCGTGCGTTGTCGTTGCCCTCGTTCTCATTCTGCTGCTCTTTTGCTTTGATCTGTGCATCTGTACAAATTGCAAGGGTGCCTGCGAGAGAACACCGATCTGGTTGGTGGTTGTAAGCCAGCCCAAGAATACTCGTCAATCAACCAGCCATCCCAAATATCAGGACTAGTAAAAAAAATGTCAAAAACCGCCACCAACCAGCAATTGGCTTGGCTAATTACAAGCAATGATCCAAGTAGGTGATGAATTTGAGGAGACAAGTAGTTTGGTATGGGTGCTTCTCAAAATAGGGGTATCCCTAAATCATCCTTTATAATCCATTTATAGCAGTGAACCAACCATTTTGGGGGTTCCCAATTTTAAGAAACCCTGTGTAGATCCTCCAACACATCCATGTAGCCTCCCCAAAATGTCACTAGTCACCAGACTTGGATCATCTGATTCAAAAATCTCGTGGATCAACTCCTTAAGGGAGCCGCCCCGTAATGGTTGATGAGCCCTCAAGACCTGTGAAGCATCAGCCTAGCATGGCCAGCTGCCATCTCATGGGGACCCACCAGCCATTGTTGGGAAGCCCACCATCTGGCTGCTTGCGGCTAAGAAGGATGTTTAAAAGTTAATAAGCACTACTATCAGGTCTGAACGCATGCAATGACGCACCACCACCACTACTGACATTTCACCAGCACCCCAAGCACTATACCCACAACAACACCATTCTGCAAGAATCTTCCGCTCCATATCGATCATCTGATATAGAAAACAAACCAACGATTCTTATAACATCAAACATCTGAATGATTTTCGGGAGCATGATGCTAAATGATGCTTGGTTTTACATATATAGCTAAACAGCCCGATGCATTTCCACAGGAACCGGACATGTTTCCCGAAGTCGGACGCGCCTGGAATCACGTCACAACAAAAGTGTAGAAACCTGTGAGGCCCAGTGATGGGCGCCACGGCAGCTGTCCAGTGAGCCCAGTGTTTGATTACAAGAGATCGGATGGAACAGGTGCCAGGCCATGTGCATCATGCCTGATGCTCCTACTACACCGCCCAGTAAGCCACGTGCCCCCACGTGCATATTGATAGCACCCCCTCGATGTGCATCTGTGCACATGCAGGTGAGATATGGATCAATGATGGTTGAATCAGCGTTGCTGATCATTCACATAGTACTAGTATAAAATTCACGTGCACGTTCATGCAGTGGTATTTCCGCATCTGTTACAGGTATACATATGCAAATATGCATATTTGTTTACATGGATGTACATGCACACATATATGTATATTCGTGTTGACGTATTCAAAGCACAAAATATCCAGGAGTGTGCGTGTATCTAGATCACGTGTGCATCTAGACGTATGTCTGCGTATGTATGTATGTACAAAAGCAACGAAAAGGAATACATGCGTACAAACGCCTGCATGAATACGTCTACACATACATATATGTATATGTAAATATATATATATATATACATATCTGCGGACATACGTATATATGTAGACATACATTTGCATAGGTATGTATGTATACCTTTTTAGATATACTATGATGTGTGTATGTACATAAATATATATATATATATAGATAGATAGATAGATAGATAGATAGATAGATAGATAGATAGATAGATAGATAGATAGATAGATAGATAGATATACACTGTTTATGTCTTTCAATTTATACATATGTAAGTAAATTATGAACAAATATGTATCTGCATATGTATACGTAAAAATATTAAGCAATGTACAATCCAATACACCCATGTCGCATCGTCCGCCTGAACGTTGACCTCACGAACGGATCATGGCCATAAACCTGGCAGCACAATGGTGGAACCAAGCGCAATGGGTCATGAGTGGCCATGGTGCTTAGAACTGGTGGCTTACAACCACCATGGCCGTTAGTAACCATGGTTCAAAAGTGTTCAAAATCTGAGGTAGTAATGAATAGTGCTATTGATGACCATGGCTGTGCTAATGCTATGGCTTTTTAAAATGCGGAGGAGGGCTAATAATAAACATTAGTAATGGTGAACATGCATTAATAGCGCTGATAATGGTAAAAAGGGCTAACTATGGTTAAGTAATGGCTAATAATGCGGATAATAATCAGCAATAATGGTTGATAGCAAGGGCTAACAATCAGCTTTAATGATGGTTTAGAGTAGGGGATGAGAATGATATCTTATGGTTTACAAGGGCTAATAAATGATTGATATCATGGTTTAATAATGGTTTGCAACGCTTCTTACTATGATGGTTTACAGTGGCCAATAATGGTTAAGTGGCTAATGATAGGGATACAATCAGCAATAATGGTTAATGATGTATATGTATATATATATATATAATGGTTGTTAAATGGTTGCGTCATGACTACAGAATGGTTGCTTTATGTTGTCAACAATGCCTCTGTAGCGGCCTTGACAATGAAATGCTCACTATGGGCATGGAACAGTTGAAGAAAGACTTGTGGAGGTGGGCCACGTTTGAACTCCTCGTCCACGGAAGAAGACTTTGCTTTCCTAAACTTCTGTGATGCGAAAGTTGTGGTTCAAACCCAAACTCTTATCTTCAAAGAAAATCTGGTTGGTGGTCTCAACCAACCATTTGTTATCAATTACTAGGGAAAATAAAAATGTTTGAAACCACCCACCAGAAATACAAGTTGCTGGTACGCATGGTCATAAACGTTGGCCCACCGAGGAGGATCAATGCCGGGTCAAATCAATCCATGGTATTCCCGTGTGGACCGATTGGTAGAATTTTGAATTGGGGTAGGCAGCGCGAGCAACACAAATACGGTCCCCAAGCCAGTGACGGAGTTGGTCAAAAGGAAATGCTAGGAACACATAAGCCAATCAAGTCTTGAACTCTAATCAAGTCGTTAGCGATCTCAAGGTGGTCGTGTGTCCCAAAGCAAACATCTACAGTTGATTCCAACAACAGGATGGACCCGAATGGGCATCAAAGGAAAACCTCCATGACTTGAGCGACAACGGTCAGTCAATTAGCATCACAAATGCTCGAGTCCTCAACATTTGAGCTGTGTCAAAGACACACCGGAAAACTTTCCAAGTCACACCATCTATTGCAAAGATCCCCATTACACCACTCAGCAGACACACAAACCATCATCAAGCAACAATTGCATGTTGAACTATGTTCTCATACTCTACACAATATTTTCCAATCAATGTTAGCTCATGATTCAACCCTTGGATGGTTCTTGGTGTTGTGACCGTTCCGTTGACAGGTGGTTGGCAACAACCGCTGAGCGAACTGAGTTCCCCACTCATTGAAATCGATGAAACCTCGGTCGCTGAGTGCCAGCGTCCCGAAACAACCAGAAACAGCCATGGGTGGCTGATGACCAAAGGAAGGAGTCATGAGATACCATGTGTTTCATTGGCAGTCAAACTGCAAAATCTTGAGACATGATTCTACTAGCACATACTTCAGCACGTGAAGGCGTAGATGTGATGCCCTGAGAATGTTTTTTTCCGCAAAAATTTCGACTCTGAATCGCGAAATGGCAACGTTCAATAGAAAAACTTCGTCCGGATCCTACTACTCTGGCCCCATCTAAGCTGATACACAAACTTGCCAACTGGGTGTCTTTTCAGGCAAAAGAATGGCACTGCACCAACTTGAAGGTGTCATCTAAGTCAGCATCCTTGGGGGTGCAGGAAATCCCCGGTGGTGAGGGATAGCCATACTTGGGAAACTGCTTCCATGTTTGAGTAGGGCCTGTTTGTCCCGAAACCACCGTGCACTCGAAACCCAGGAACCATCTCCGTTCGTGTCCACTTCCTTGACAATGCGATCGATTTGATCCTCGCCAAAGACATACGGCACTGAATATGCTGCCGATAGCGTGCCACCTGTTGCTAGGAACTCTGACAGAGAACACTTTTTTGTCTACCATTTGGTCACTGCACTCCTAGTAGCTCCTCCGGCTCCCCCTTTAGAAGGCTACAAGGATACCCCTGGCTCCTTAGCCAGTAGGAAATGCCTACTTTTGCAAAGCAGATTATATATACATATATATATATATTATGTGTGTGCGCCAGTCCATGGCACACCTTTGACTGGCTGTTTCCCCACCGGTGGCAAACATTGCAAATCTTTTCACGAAAATTTGGGCACAGGATTCATCGACAAGGCCCAGAAATCCTTCCGCTGACTCAGCCAAGGTGTACGACTATGATCAGGCATTGCAGTTGCCTAAACCCTCTTTTGGCCAATCTCTACAAACAAAGCGCATACGGTCTACCTGGAGTCCTGGTGGTCAGCCCAACAATCTGCTCCACGGAAACCCCCAAAAAGCTGGCATCCAATGTGACCACTGTTGGGCCACGTATCATCACAGCTCCACCGTTGCAGCTGCTCCTTGGCAAGCGCAGAATGAACCTGGAGCGAAAAAAAGCAGCACAAGGAGATCTGCAAGGTCCCCAAACAGGTAATCACTTGAACCCCCAGCATCGATTTTGGATTCGCAAAAAGGCAACCCGTACTCCACATGGTGCTTTCTCAAAAATAGGAGTGCCCAACCTCGTCATCCAATGCTATATATATATATATATATATATATAACCAAGCACGGCATTAAACCAACCATTCTTGGGGGGGGTCCCAATCCATCCAAAAATTCCACCACCGACGACAGCACCCCACGCACCCTCGCGAGGCTGCACCTCTTGGGAGGACAGAACCTCCTCCAGCTCCTTCTTGGAAATCCGACCATCATCTCAGCACGGCCCCAGCAGGTCCCAAGGGGAACTCACACCATGTTGGCCCATGGAGGTGCAACCGGGGAGGTGCGGATGATCCCATCGAAGTTGAGGTGCCAATATGCGATAGGTATCGCTGAAAGTCATCAAAGGTCTTGTCGCCATGTGCATAACTACAACGTCCAAAAGTGACATGCGGGAAACTCCCTCAAGTGCATCAGATTGGCGACCAAAGAATGCTCGATACCTCTGGGGATAAGCAAACTGTGTTGTTGAGAGACCAAACCTTGTGGAGCGAGTGACTGGCAGAGATTAGGCAGCACTGCTCAGGTCAGGCATGATCCGATTTTGGTGGACCAACAGCATTGGTTCTTACAAATCAAAACCATGACATCTGGCTGAAACTCGCGCATTGCAGATGTATTTCTATGCGGTCCAAACTCAATCTGGATGAAGCCTGCTCTGTGGATTCAGCTGGTCTCCTCTTCAGAGTAATCATGCTTTTCAGTTGGAGACTTGCCAAACTGAAATTACCAAGATAGGAAGACCACCGATACCAAAATATTCTTATGGAGCGTGCAACAAATTGATTGCTTGACTTGCCAATCCTAAGTAGATCCAAAACAGTTCTTTGCATGCCCAGTCACTGACAAGCTCATGGTGAATCACCCTATGCTTGGTCCCTTCAGGTACTGCAGTCGAAGACGGCAGTATGGAAACGAGAAAGTAACATATATACATATGTATGGTACACATTTGCAAAATCACACTTTTATGTATCTATATTATACAATGCAATATGTATCAACATGAATCTAGATAATTATGAATCCATGTACTGTATATGCATGGGGTTCCGACAATAGAACTGCAGGTTTTAGATCGCAGGATAATCACACACTTGTAAATGCGAGTCGGAGAAACACGAAGTCCACTTGGCATGTCGATGACAAGTTTTGTGGAATCAAACAGGTGTTGCTTATTTGTCCTGGTCATGCAGGAAATATTGATTCCAAAAACTCACATGACTTCGGACTTGTCGTTTGACTCTCAAGAAAGGCATACTTTGGTGTGATGTGTGCATGTTTCGGGTTTCAACATGCGTTGCGAGCAGCGTCATTGGTTTCCACCATGTTTGTTATCTTGATATTTCGCTGACCAGTACTCTGTCCGCTTCCGATTGGAGATAGTATGGGTATCACCGGAAATACGGATATTGTGAGATCGCAAAAGAAATTGATAACCATAAGTGCGGAAATTGTTTTTTGGACTGTTTTGACCTCCTTGCATGCAAACTTATCTACAACTGTCACAAAGCTCAATGGCGCCACTGTTGCTATCGATGATTTTCGATGATGAGTCATGAATATGATGTTGTAAAAAATGAAGATGCAAGCTGCAAGCAGATCGACCACATGCTGGATTTGGTTTTTGACTTGCATAGTTTTGTCGTACGAACCATCATCAACAGTTTTGAACCATTCTTCAAACTAAAATGATCATCAATTCAACCAAACCCCTTAAGTGTTGATTAAATTAACCATTGACCAGTGACTTCAATCATTGAACCAATTCTTTAATTCACTAACCATCATTGCCCATTCTTAACTACCACTCTTCGCACGTGAAGTCCCAGCACCCACCACTCTGCCTTTGCCAAGGCACCATTCTTGTCAAAGACTCGAAAAGCTGCCCAGACTGCACTCTCTTGCGTCTGGCACCAGGACGCCATGGGATGGCGGTCTCGAAAATGTCATAGCGGCGTACCCCCAGTTATCAGCCTTGATATTCACCATTTATGGTCAAGTCATAGGGGTACCCCCAGTTACGAGTATCATTCTTTATATTAACCATTTATGGTAATAGTAATAAAAGCACCATGTTTAGGGTTTTGATGCCCTAAGAACTGTTTGGAACACTGGCTTAGGTGCTTGGCTTTGCGCCGGGGCCCCCCTTATAGACAGCGGGAAAAGAGTCGTCAGAACCCCCCACTAAATGGGTGGATTCATGATTCTTCAGGAGAATCTCAAAACCCTAAACCTTGATTCCTGAATCCGACATACCCAAAAAATTGAGATTCTCCGAAAGAATCAAAGAAAATCTTCAATGATTGCACTGCGTGCGGATAGATCTCATCCGGCCACACGGTGGTGGGGACCTTCCCAGGTCTAACATCTCAACTGCGAGCGCCTCGTTCTTGCCACGGGCATTTGTTTCTGGCTGTCAATCACCAGCTATAAAGCTGGTAAAATGGAGGGCTGATTTATTCACAGCTGGATCGAACATCTTGTTGGGTGGGGTTGGTTAGCTGCATCGTTTAACTCCTATCAACCCCAAGTTTAACGATCATTTGACCAACGCAACCACTATTAAGCCTATCGGATCTACCGTTCATAAACCACCAATGTGGTCACCCCTATGAGCACTGCTGGTCGATGCTGGTCGCTGTAGAAGTTACCTCAAGCAGCTTGGGAAGCACGAAATTCCTCTGACCTGCCCATAGATGCAGGAAAACCGACGGATGCCAAGCGAAGATATGGGGCTTTCTCAAACCATAGGAGTACCATAATCCAATGGCTTTCTAGGGAGTAGTGACTACTAATAAGGGATGATAACCAACAATAATGGCTAAACAACCTGTATATGATGCTTTCTCAAACCATAGGGGTACCCCAAAAAATGGTGGGTTTTATAACCTATGAATGCTTGATATTGGATGATTGCGGAGGTACACCTATTTTGCGAAACCACCATATGTTAATTCGCTCGTGATGGACAACTGTTGATGATGGTTGATAATGATGAATATCGTTAAGTGAACAACTATAGCGGTCAGCAAATAAAGCGTAGTACTTACTCAATCTACCGTGATGGTTGATCATCTAGTAGTCCAGCCAATGCTTCATTCTCAAGTCATCAACCATTCTCAATAATCAACTACTGTATGCTTAGTACTTAACGACATTTAAAGAGTTAATCTCATCTGGTTGGTGGTTGAACCACCCCTATGAAAAATATTAGTCAACCAACCATTGGTTACTACGGACAATAATCAAAATGTCAATCAAACCACCAACCAGCAGTTGTTGAACCATGTCATTGTTGGTCATTATAAACCATCATGAACCATGGTTAAAAATGTTTGAAACCACCAACCAGTCATTGGTAGTTCCAGCTCGTCCACCAGTGTGCCATCCTGACACCCCCCCTCCCCGCACCAGAGATTTGCGTTCCATCGCGGCCGCCAAAAACTCTGTGTAGTCCTCAGGCGAATCCGTGACCGGGCTCCATCGAAACGGCCGAATCACGGGAGATATGTGAACTGCCAACTTCTGGTGAATACTACATGCTTGATTTCTACGCGAGAAATCCATTCATTGATTAATTCTTTGGGTGATTTCATAGAATGAATTGTGTCGATTTCATTTGTTGGTCATTGTCATTGTTAATATTTATATTCCATAGTCATTACTATTGTTAATCGACTGGTTGATGGACAAATGGATGGACGGATGGACCGATGGATAGAGCCATAGATACCGAGGTACATGCGCAGGTTCGCCCTGGTACCCACAGACTACGAACTTGCAATTGGGGTTTCCGCGACGCTTCCGTGTTTCGATTCCGCAAGGCCATTGTGGTGGAGGAGTTCAACTACATTGGTCATGGAGGGTTGTGGGCACCGCTTACTTGATATTCAGAAGGATCACTGGGAGGTGGACACTGCTCCAGTGAGCAGGTCTACATAGAGACCAGAAGTGGTCATGTAAAGTATGTCTTCATCTTGCCATGACAAGAAAGACCTTGTTTCACACCCGAATGACAAGCGAAACCGTTGACCTTAGTTTCTATGAGCACGTCTTCTGTTTGAGTATGTCGATGAGTTACAGATCTTTAATTGAAGTGCCACTTTTGGGATACTCCCATTTACAGCCAACCCTGTTTCATGATTCTCAGAGCCAAATAAAGCTCTGTGAAAATGCTTTCCAGCACCCCACAGTCAAAATAAAGCTCATACGTAGGTAAACAAAGCTAGATAAAGATAGAAGGTGACCCAACAACTACCTAGAGGGTTGACAAGGTGAGAGTTCTGCAAGATGGTCAAGTTACTCCATTTGTCTGGGAAGGCATAGGCTGGCCTACCATTGATGACAGTCGCTGCTTGAACTCTCATGCTTGTTGGCTGAATCCTGGTTAGTGAGGTTGAGTTCTATGGTTTGTTGCTTAAAAGTCCATCATCATTGCAAAATCTCACACCTTCATTGGCCCTTGCGTCTCCGCCGTTGATCACTTTCAAACGCTTAGCGCTGCCTGCGGGCTCAGCCCAAATTGCTTGGTAACTCGAAGGACTCATCCAGTCGTAGGTGTGGCTCGAGCCAAGTCGTAGGGCTTCGCCCAGCAGTTTCATCCAATATCAATGATTTGTAGCAATCAAACCAGCTATAAACTTGAGGCTCCCTTACTATTTTGAGAACCGTTAGCTATTTTAAGAAACCCCCATTTTATCACTGGCCAGACTTCTGCTTGAGGTGGCCTGCCTCATCCCGGGAGCCCCGGGATCTGACCATCAACAATCCACCAACATGGCCCCCGTTGTACGATGACCGACATCAACCACCAGAAACCACCCATAACTACCCTGAACCACCGGCACCGCTAAGCATCGAAACCCATCATCCACCATCAACCAGCATCAACCACCACCCATGGTACCTGTCCCCACAGCTGGGTCCCCAAGCGATTTCCCCAGAGCCATCCGCATCCAAAGACATGGCAAGCGTGTGGAGGTCCTGGCGGTGCCATGCTGGCTTGATGGTGGTGGTGGTGAAGGGGGGGTTAAAGAGGCTGGTAATGGTCAACGATTAGTGGTGGTGAATGTTGGTTCATGGTGGTGGTTCACAGTGGCTCATGATCCTTGATTTGGTGCAGTTGTCATAATCCAGCATTACTCGGACGATCCAGCGAAGGAAGTGTGCTGTGAGTGGTTTGATGATTGGAGTTAGCAGCGGTGATGCAAAAGCTAGTCAGTTAAGAATGGTCACTGATCAGTTGCTGAGTTGTTAGATTATCTCCTCTTCCCAGTTTAGGCTAAAACCCACATATGTGCCTTGTGAAAATGTTTGCTATGCCTTGAGTGGTATAAACACCACTGGCCCGCACACTAAGGACTATCTGTACAGTGACAAAAAAAGTAGCTCGTAAGAAAATCACAATTTTGCATAGCGAGACGAAACAGGGGGAACCAAATAAGAAACAGAAATCAACAAAAAAACCCAGCATTAATGACCACATCATCACAAGCAGTTGATGCACATGAGATAGGAAAATTTGGTGGATAAATGCGGAGGACCATTACGACACGGACCATGAATCGGAACAAAGTTATCTCCCAACATTCCAGCCCTGCTGCCCAAGCGGGTAGGAGGTAGCAGTCAGTTTCTAGGTCGTCTTAGCTCGTTGTTGGAGGTACCAGCCCTTCCGTGGTTGGTTACAAGTGTCCAGCTCAATGACCCACCACTTCGCTGGTTAGTTGCCCTATGAATGATCATAGCTTGGGAGGGTTGGGACCACCTTGGCTCCCAAATACGTCGCATGTCCCATGGTATCCAGCAGCCCCCCGCACCTTGTTGCTCAAACCAGACGCCAGGCCTGCTTTCTTCCTTGAGCGAAGGCCAGCTGATGTGGGGGGGGCCCCCGTGGCTATCGGACTCCTCAGTAGGTTTGGTATGCCTATGGTTGATGACCGATGGTTGACTACCTATATATCCACAGTCATTCTCGGTAATCAACCATTCTTCATGGTTGATCAGGTTCACGTAATGACGACGGAACCCATGCAAAATCGTACAATGTCAAATGTATATTAGGAGATCACCGATAGTGATTCCCTGACAATACCAGCTGCATTGTGCTTCAAGCAACATGGAGAAGTTTCCAAAAGCAGCAAGGTCGCAACAAACAAACCAGAGCCTGGGATATGACAAAAGTAGCCCCGCAGGTGTGCCCCTAAAACAGCCAAAATGATCATAGAGAATGACACGGTGCCCACGAATTGGGCTCGTGTATTGTGCTTGTGACTTGCTTCGACACCGGATGTTTATGTGAAATACATGGCATTTGCTGATTTTCTCAGGATTCTCCACACCTTTGTTGCTCAGTAACCTGGGTATGTATATATATATATTTATATTTACATACGCATATACATACACGTATGCATATTCATTTACATATACATATACATATACATATACATATACATATACATATACATATACATATACACGTACATATGCATATACAATATGTACACATACATACACATGTACACATATCTATATGTATATATACATGTCCGTAATGCAATATGTTGCTTTTATTGGTCATCATTCCTCATATAAGTCTTATTTACTTTCCGAACCTTCAAACAGGACATGATTCTTCCATGTCCACGGCTCGCACGCTTTTCCACGCCAAGCTTCATGCCCTGTTTCAATTCAGCAAAAGTGATGATGCCGTCACCATTTTCGTCCAGCTCGTTAAACTGTTTCTTCAGCCTTGGGATGCTTGGATTCCCAAAAAAATCGACTCAACCGGAAAACAAAATCGGAAAACATGTGCGTGTTTCTTAGAATGGGGGGTGCCCAAAAAATGGTTCGTTCATTGCCTCTAAATGGTTAAAATTTGATGATTTGGAGGGACCTCTATTTTGAGAAACGCTCATGCGGAGATCTTTGGAAACAACAAGCAAGAAAAAGGTACCACTAGCGTCTGTTTCCCACGGGACAGGATATACGGAAACCAACAATGGTTTTTGATCACACTGAACCATCTCAGCCTCGCATGGTCTTGATCAGCGAAAGCAATTTGGGGCTTATCTCAGACAGACAAGGATGTGCATGATTCAAACAGGACATGCAACTTAGAGAGCCTTTCTAACTGCTCGACCTGCCGCATGTTTTGACCAACAGTAGACATCAACTTTGAACAAAAAGCAAGCAGCATACAACTGCGGATCGAATTTGCTGATCGTGTGTAAATCATGAAGGGAAAAGTTACCTATCAAATTGTTTGGGACTGCGGGACTGCCCATCCTCAGCACCAACAAACTATGACAGATTACCCTCTCAGTTTCTCCATGTTTTGGAACCTGACACTATTCCGAATGATGGTGGATTTTGATGAGAGACATCCAAGGGCCAGCAACATCCAAGGGTTGTGGATACGTTGTCGGCTAGACCCATTTCATGTGGCAGGCTGAAACCAGACATTCAAAGGCGACTACGTTGGAGCAGCTCAAGTTTTGAGACACCTAATTTGTGGTTCAGGATTCGGCAATGGAGCACAAAGAAGTTTAGAAAAGGATCTTCTCATGGACAAATGGATCATTGAAGAACTCAGAAAAATATCGCGTGGAATGCTTAGTTCGTATGGAGACGTCTGGCATGTGGATCAGATGTGGCATGCAGTGGCTTACAATCATCCGCAGCTATGGGTCATTCCCTGGCTGAGCTGGTGAGACACCACCCCTGTGAGCCACTATCAACCAGCATTCAATGGGGTTGTCAACCAGCATTCAATGGGGTTGTCAACCAGCATTACCCTCTGGTAAACTAACCTGTAAGTGGAAAATCCACCATTTATAATGGTTTTACCTATAGAATTTGTGATTTTGAGCTTCCAGGTCAGTTTTCCAGAGCGTAAGCACTACCAAGCACTACGAACTCTGGCGGTATCGGGGTATCAACCACTATCAACCACTAGTTACGGTTATCTATCAACCACTACTGATCGCCGCCAATGCCTATGAACTACTATCAACCACCGATCAATCGCTATCAAATATCATGAATCATCATGAACCACTTCAGAATAGGATGATTCACATGGATTAACCATATAAAATCCCCATCTGGTGTTAGTTTTAGGGTCTGAGCAGCTTTTTAGCCAGCTAAAGTTCTAGGGCCTACCCCCAGAACACCCTGGATTAATTTTTGGGTTGAGGTACATTTGGGGCTAACATTTGGGGTTACCCCAGCAAATTCAGCCACACCCAGGCATGTTTAATTAGGTTGACTTGGCTGAAATCCTTGGATCCAAGGTATCATGTTAACATGAAACCCAGAAATGTTCTGCTGGCTGAATTCCTTTGTCATCGAGGTTCTGTTGATCCACGACACTTTGGAGGATGCTTCGCTTTTCTGGTGGGACCTGGCTGAAATTTTCAGCCTAGACTACTAGGTTTTCAGCCCCGAGCACCAGACAGGGATATATAAAATGATAGAAAAATCATGTAAAACCATACCGAACCAGATAAAAAATGCATCATCTACCGCTGTTGGCCATGCTTCCCATGGATCACCGGCCCGCGCCACGTTGGAAAAACGCACGGGGCCATGGCCGCTGAGGCACTTATCGAAGACTTCGTCGTGCTGCTGACGCGCCAGGATGCCTAAGGCCACTTTCTTCAGGCGGTTCTCGGCACCTTTTCGCAGCGGTGCGGATGTTTGGTGGGCATCATGGCCGTGGAGGATTCAGACGTGGTGGTTGCTTTTGGTTGATCATAGTTGCTTAATGATTGATCAATGATATTTATAATATATAGTTGCTTAATAACTTTTGGTTGATCATAGTTGCTTGATAATGGTTGATAATGGTTGATAATGGTTGATAATCGGTTATCTGAATAGTTGTTAATGATAATGGTTGATAATGGTTGATAATAGGTTATCTGAATAGCTGTTCATGATAATGGTTGATAATGGTTGATAATGGTTGATAATGGTTGATAATAGGTTATCTGAATAGTTGTTAATGATAATGGTTGATAATGGTTGATAATAGGTTATCTGAATGGTTGCTTAATAATGGTTGATAATGGTTTGTAATAGGTTATCTGAATAGTTGTTAATGACAATGGTTGATAACGGTTGATTTTTTTCCGATTTGCTTCTTAATCCCAAGCGTGTCCTTGGGGATACCAGTGGTCAGCATAATGCGTACCACCAGCATCAACAGTAAGTACATGAAGCACCTAAATAAACAAAAAACTACGAATTCGTCTGTCTCCGTTCTTCGAAAGTGGTCTTCGCCTTCCGTATGTATGGGATTCGATCCTTGTGTTCCATGTTCATCCATTCAGGGTGCAAATGATTTGGTCTGAATGGCAATTTGATAGGTCGATTGTAAGCCCTTGAGGCCTCCGCAGAACCAGTGAAAAAATCATGCGCCAAAATCATTGCTTCTGAACCTTTCACCAAAATGGGTCTAGGTGAAATCCCTCGTAGCCAAGAACTGCAACCCAATGGTGCCAAAGAATATGCCCTTTCGACGTCTGCAGCTGGCCACAGAAAATTTGGCAAAGCTTTGTGCAACCACTTGATCGCTTTTGTCCAGGTCAATGTTTGCATGGCCAGAGTCGGTGAGTCATTCGTGTCTGGCCTGATATGTATATCATCCAAAATCCAATGTCCAGGGTTCTGTTTCGCAATATTACGTGGAGATCTCGTAGCCGTCTCAATTGCAAAATCCAGATAAAGTTCAATGTAGGATATGTCAGTGTAGTGAATGGCACCGTATCGTTCACGTGGCCACTTCAATTTGGCAGCCCAATTGGTTGATAACGGTTGATAATAGGTTATCTGAATAGTTGTTAATGACAATGGTTGATAATGGTTGATAGTAGGTTATCTGAATAGTTGTTAATGACAATGGTTGATAAGAGTTGATAATAGGTTATCTGAATAGTTGTTAATGATAATGGTTAATAATGCTTGATACCTATTATTAGCAACCATGTTGCTTAATGAGAATCGTTGATAATAGTAGTTAATAGTACGGGATAATGACATATAATAACCAACAAACTTATGGTGGAACAGCCACTATTTGGTGGCTACCACCTAGCCAGAGACTGGTGTACCCCAAGCCGCTATGGTTGGAGTTTATTGCTATAAATGATTGCTAAAATGAATTATTTAGAGTTTACCCCTATGACTTGAGAAACACCCACGTTGATGAGAACAGATGCGCAGGCTGATGTTTTTTCGTTGGGATAGTGGGCCAAGGGTAACATAAGCGACCAAGTGTGAACCCTGGCCTTTGATTTTTTCCCAAAGATTGGGGAAATAAGAATGTTTGAAACAGTGTCATAGGCCTATTGTTGCCATATCCAGCAAAACATTTACAAACAAATAGATCCAACTGGTTGCTTGATGATCCCTAGTGCGTATTGATGTTACAGCTGTTACATCCCTTGTTGATATCCCTTCGGAGACTCTGAGGGTAAAACACTGAGAGGATAAGAATACTATCCCTAGTGTAGCTGTGTAGCTTGTATAAACCTCTCGAAGTAAGGACCAAGGTTGTAACATACGCGAAAACAGCTACACTCAGAAGATGCTTGAGCTTCCCCACTGTACTTTCGCAGGTTGCTCAGCACCGCCTGATCTCGACACCGAGTGGAAAATCTGTGGTACTCAAGGCTGGGAGATCAACAAGCCTTACGTACTTAACATATAGCTGTAGGTATAACCAAGCAAAAAATAAGGCTATCCTGAAATTAAGAAAACTGAAATCTGTAGAATCGCTATAGCTATATACGTAAAACAAAACAAGAGTCACTAGATGTCACTCGCCAACGGCCAGATTTTTGGTGCATATGATCGACAAAATGTGGAACTTTCCAGGGCTGGCTCCCAACAGCAATCCATAGCGATCCATGTCAGCAGGGCGACCACGGCTCGGATAGCCCGTCCAACCCTTCGAAGATTCCCAGTTCAAGACTTGTGATCATCAAACAAAGGCCATGTTGCTATGAGTCAATATTAACCAACCAAGGTCATGGGGGATAATAACCAACAATAAGGGAAAACAATGGTAAATGATAAGGGAACCAGGGGTACAGGGTTTTGACCCACTGCCAGGTCTCACAAACAAATGGAGCCCATGATCGTGGGTGATGATCCTGTCTCAATTCAAGACTTGTGATCGTGGCCGATGATCATGTCTCACAAATGGAGTCCATGATCCTATCATCATCACTGTCGTCGTCATCATCGTCTGCAGAAGGGGGTATCCCGGGGTAGATTCCTTGCTCAAGATAGCCGCCAGCTACCTACCTAGATATGTCCTCCAACTATATCCAACTGGTACCCAACAGTTTCCTTTACCATCTGAAAAACCGTTGTGAACAATCATCCCTAGCCATTTTTGACCATCAGGATAATCTATCATCAACCATCATCAATCACCACCAACCATCAACCACCATCAAGCACCAACCACCTTCAACCACTGGAAGCATCGAACACCAGCGGCTACCTCATCACCCTTAGGGCTTCCACCAGTGGACAACTGGGGGCCCCGGCCGATGAGAGCGGGGTGGTCGAGAGTTGCCTGACCATCCCACAAGGTACCAGAGGTTAGGGACCATGATAGGCGGCCAATAAGTAAATGTAGTGACCAACGGATAGTTAGTAACTCATGGTTGCCACTTGATGAACTAACCATGTTTACTACTGGATGGTCGTGACTAATGCTTTGGAACTAACTAATCATAATAACTAATAGATTGCTAATCTTAACTCATGGATGGCCATTTCTCGCTAAACATTGCCATCACCAGCATCATCTACAGCTTGTGCATCGTTCCAAAAGCATCAAGCCCCGGGTCATTGCGGTCTCAAAAATCCAGCAGCACGGAAGCTGTTCACGTACTCATAATGGCTCGTAAGCATAAAAGGTGGAGGAAATTCACTTGTTGAATTCCAGTTCCAACTGCTTTCTTCCCAACCACAGAACTACTAGATTACTCAAAAAGCTCCCAGTGTCCCTCACACAACTACTCTCGAAGGAAGATCAACCACCAAATTCCTTTAAAAAATCACCAAATTCCCAAAACAAAAATCAGCTGGCTGCAGGAACGAGTAACCAAGATCCAGCACCGATGCGGTTTCTCAAGCCATAGGGGTGTCCCTAGATCATCCAGTTTAACCATTTACAAATGATCATCTATCACCAATCTGTCACATGGGCAGTTCTCAAGTCATAGGGGTACCCCTAGATCATCCAAATCACTTAAAGTTCTAAACCAACCATTCTTGGAGTTCCCAAAGTGGCTTGAGAAACCACCGATGCTTCGCTTCGCATTCGTCGAGCGGCGCGCAGCTGGTGATCCAAGGATCTTTCAAGGCCTCGCGTCCGGTCTCTGGTGGTTCCCATGGTCCCACATGGATGTTGATACGGCGAGCTGGGTCAAGCAGTTAACCAACCAATGATAGCTGGTTAATGGTTAATAATAGGGGATGATAACTAAGAATTATAGGGGATATACACCAACTATATGGCTATGGGTCAATGTTAACCAACGAACAATGGGGAGAATCACCAACCAATAATGGGGGAAACAATGGTTAATGATAGGGGAACCAGGGGGACAGAGTTTTGACCCACTTCCGTATCTAAATACATACCATGTATGTGTTGGTGTGCATGTCTCAGTGCGTAAGACTGTGTGCATTTGTATGGATTGCACGGATGAATGTGTGGATCTATGCCTGACGTGCCAAGCCGGGAAATGAGAGAAACAACTACAGGCTGATATGACGCGTCATCACCTGATGTGGCTAGCCCCCTTGCCCGCACTCTTCACTGCTTGTGAGTTCTCCAGGCAACTGTCCGAAATAGAGATACCTGTCCCATGAACAATCTCAACTCGCGGTAAGTTTTGCGTGCAATCCTGCAAAACGATCAGATGTCAAATACGGCTGTGGGTCGTTCGTGCTACCCGAACAGCTGTGAACCCATCAAATGATCGAGTCGAGCCGTTGGGATGGGTTCACCCCCTTTTTTTGGATGGTGAATGACCCATCCCCATTGCAGGTGCTGACTCTCAAGTCATAGGGGCACCCCCAGTTATCGTCCCATCAAAACATCATTTACACTATAAAACCAGCCATTTCTAGGGTCTCCGGTTATAAGAAACCACCATATACGGGAGTGGGTCAAAACCCCGTACCCCTGGTTCCAGCATCATTAACCATTGTTTTCCCTATTGTTGTTGATCATTTTCCCCCACTATTGGTTGGTGAACAGCTTGACCCATGGCCATATCCTTCCCATCCTTCCCTATGGCTGATCCTTCATGCAGTGCCAGCTGAACGGGGTGCCTCCTTGGCGGACAGCCGTTGATCCACGTTCTTCTGGAGGAGCTTTCGGATCAAGTCCTGACGTTTGCTGGACAGGCGATGGGTGAAACTACCATGCTTACATGGGTTATATGTGGTTATAAGGCTTGATTAACTATGGTTTTGACTATTGGTGAAATTACTGGTGGTTGGAGTAGATATATGATGATTTTGGTGAAATTACTGGTGAAATTAGTTTATTAATGGTTGAGTAATATGGCTGATTAATGGTTGACAAGTTGGTTGGAAGGCTATGCTGACCCCATGCGCCTCGCGGACTCGCCCATGGTGGTTTGTTGGGGTGACACCTAGTGGAAATGGTTACCCCTTGGCAATGGTTAATGGTGATGAGTCGTGAGTTGAAAAGTTTCTCCCTAGTGTTCTAACATGGTCAGTAATGTTTGTAAAATGGTTCGAATCATATTCAAAAAAGAGTGGTACTTGGTCATAGTGATGCCACGAGCAGACCAAGAATTTGGACAGTGTCCAACTGGACGTAGGACGTCACCAGAAATGATGTGTTTGAGTGGTTCGTGTCCAGGGACAGCCCGTCGAGGCCATAAGAATTTCATGTTGAATGGCGTCAATGAATCTGCTGGTTGGCCGGAGTGGTTGACCGCCCTAGCCCAACAGCCGAACCGCTGTCGGTCACAATCGCTCACCATGGCTTGACAACTCGCGGTAGCTCACGTCCAGTCCTTGGCGCCTTTCGACACCTTCTGAAAGATCTCTGGAGGAAAACCAAACTTCCCACTGAGCACCTGAAGATGGCCCCAGTGCTGTGCCAGGGCATCTTGACTTGGTGAGATTTCAACAAATCGGCCCCAGTTCTAGGGTCCGAGTTGACAGGACAAGTTGTCATTGTTCCTGGTTTTGCTAACATAACTGCTTGCAGTACTCCCAACTTCGTAACTTCATATCCACACTTTCATTTGAATCTGACATCATTCGTAGCATTCCTGAATAAGAATCTCATGAATCTCTCCAACGTCCGATTTTGCTACAAAACCGCCAACTGTTTGGCGACTTTGGGGACGACTTCCCGACACCATCCAACCCAAAGTCATTGAAGGAAAAAATGCCAAACCACCCACAACTGGAGTTGTTCAATACTAGCTGCGATAGAGTCACCATGATTCCGCACAAATCAGAGAAGTGTACCAAAGTTCCAACATGTGGATGTGCCTATGCAGGCATTTGTGTCAAGCGAAAAAGAGTTTTGTCCGCCCCTTGAATCAAGGGTTATGAGCCCAACGCCCTGATTCAGCAATGGACGATGATGCTAGGGCTAGGGCGGCTTCACTACCACCAGTGACTTGCCCCTTCTGGAGTGAACGGGTTCAGGATGACCATCGGTTGGAGCAACTTCGACCCCGAAGTCTTAGAGCTGAGGAGGTAACGGTGCCCGAGGATAGTGACAATTCCCCAAAGGCTATTCAGGATAAACCAAGCGGTTCTGGTGATGCTGGAAGGGATCAAGGGAAGTTCCGTACTCCAAATGGCGATGACATGGTCGATGAGAAGACCACCGAAGTGAAAGATGAGCCCTGTGTCGACAAGAAGGATGAGCAGGAGAGTGTGGGTCGGAAGCCGGATCGTGGGTGGCGCCGTAGGAAGATGGGTCGGTGTGAGTCATCCAGAAGTCCTAGAGGAGAAACTAGTCAGAAGTCTGATGGTTTGGAAAAGGCTCTTAGTGAAGCAGTGGTGAACCACCTCCAAGAGCAGGCAATGGAATTGCATGCGAGAAATGAGAAGCTAGCAGCTGAGTTACAGGAGCTGAAAGCTGAACGGGCAAGGGAGAAGAGTAGGCCACCGGTGATTCCTTCGTCATGGGAGGGGACTACCATGAAACCACGGCCAGTCTCTCCGCCTCGGAAGAAAACCCCAAGTTCAAGTCATGTATGGGCTACTCCGGAGAATTGTACACCCAATGGCACACGAATTCCTCATGGACCACCGCCTCCATCTCCACCACCGTTGCCGGCGTGGCCAGCGGATTTGGGATGCTATGAGGTTGTGGAAGAACATCCAAGGAAGTATAGGGGTGTCATGAAACAAGGAAGCAATGGTAGTCCAGATGCGATCTCACATACAACTTGGTTGGAAAATGAGGTTAGTAGGCTTCAACAGTTGCTGGATCAACAAGCCCTTGAAGGGAAGCCCATGCCCAGCTACTGGCAAACTCCATTCTTGAAGGAAGCGGATCGAGCCAGGGAATGCAGCTTGGCTTCGGAAAGGATGCGACGTAATGCGGGGGATCGCTGGCAGCATGATCATGGAGCTGAACCTCTTGGTGGTCGGGCTTGCAGCTCTCAGCAGTGGCATGGTGGACTTTACCCACGAGTTCGGGCTGGGGCGACTCAGCAGGTTCATGGTGATGACCGTCTTCACGATCGGGCTGAGGACTGGCAGCATGTGCTTGGAGAAGTATATCACCGTGGTCGGGCTGGTGCTTCGCAGCTTGCGCATGGAGAAGTATGTCCACACGATCGGGCTGCAGCATCTCAGCTGGCGCATGATGGAGTATGTCACAGCGGTCGGGCTGGAGCTTTGCAGTCGGAGCACGGGGGAATATATCAACGTGATCGAAGTTCTCATGGTGAGCGTGATGTCACTGGGAGTGTGGTATGTCCTCCTGGACGTGCCGATCGTTGCCGTAGCGCCGATCGAGGAGCTCGCGATAGAGATGTCATGGAAGATGGCGATTTGAAGGCAGTCCCAGTGACGCTGCCTACCTTGCCGCCCCCGCATGGACGTGAAGCAAGCTTGGATGCAGGTGATTGGCTGATCCAGTTGGAACCGTTGGTGGGTGACATCTCACGTACTGCTTCGTTGTGGTGGAAGAAGACTATGAGTATCACCACTCGCAGGTACTCTGAGTGGCTGCACGCAGATCCTTTGACCAGGTTGAAGATCGGTGCGCCAAGTGTGAACGAGCTGCCGGCTGGGTATGATCGCTTGGATCAGAGGGTTACATCCCTTCTTCTTCGAGCACTGCCTCAATGCGTCAAGGATGAGGTGGCGGCTACTCGAGAGTTGAGCACGGCAGGAATCCTCTACAGAGTGTTCAGGACCTACCAACCTGGAGGATTGGGTGAACGCAGTCGTCTTTTGGAGGACCTGACTACGGTGCCCTCGACAACTACGTTGAGTGATGTGGTGGCAGCACTTCGCCTATGGAAGCGTAAGGCCAATAGAGCTGCTGAATTGTGCGCTCAGCTTCCGGATCCTTTGCTGATGATTCGCACTTTGGATGGGATGGCAAGGCCTTTGGAAAGCTTTGCTCAGGCATCATTTCGGATTGCGACCTTCCGAATGAATCATGCCTTAGATGTACGCCCATCCCTGGAGAATGTTTGGCTGTTCTATGACCTCCTGTTGGCAGAAGCGGAGATGGCCGTGCACTCAGCGATGGACACCAGTGCTGTGGATGGGAAGAATCCTCAACGGCCCAAAGTGAATTCAACCTTCACCTCCTTCAGGAAAAACACCGGACTCTCCTTCCACTACACCATGGCCATGTAGATTTTGGTTGACTGAAAGAGGATGTCGTCAAGGACAGCGTTGTCGATGGCCGCATTCATGGGATGGTGTTGGTGACAAGGCCAGTCGATGTTGGTTGCGCAGCTCTACTCAGCACCAACAGCAGCTAGGACTGTCCCACGAAAACACAGGTGCGCACACCTGTGGGGGGAGAGGAGAGTGGCAAGAAAGAAGATGCAAAGGCCAAAGGAAAAGGAAAATTCAAGACCAAAGGAAAAGGCGAGGGAAAAGCATCTGGAAGCGAACAGATTGGAGAAGACAAGAAGGAAGAACAGAAACCAGTCAAGACGACAGGAGCTGGTGAGGAAGGAAAACATGCACCTCAAGGAAAACCAGAGGTGAAGCCAGAGAATGGTGGCACGACGGAACTTCTGCAGGAAGCAACGAAGCTTTTGAAAGCCTTGCACTTGCCTGCAGTGAAGATGATCAAGTTGAGTGAGGTCGATGTCGTGAATCAAGATGGCCTAGGACGAAGTGATCAGGTGTTGATCGATAGTGGTGCCACACATGCCCTGAGAAGAGCCGATTCATGGGAAGAATGGAATCAAGCCAAAGAAACGATAGTAGCACTTGCACAAGGAACCACGTCAAGTCTTCGGTTGAAGGAGGGAACCACAACCTTGTTGACGTCTCCGGATGATGATAGCTTTGGAAATGGGATCTTGCCGATGGGAGGACTGACGGATCTTGGCTTTGGCATTCAGTGGATCGGGGGAGACTGTCGACTGAAAGGACCTCATGGTGAGGACATTATCATGGAGGTGGTGGGTGGTTGTCCAATGGTCGAGAAGGCGGTTGGGATGGATCTCATGAGGAAGATCGAAAAGGAGAGTGCGTTCCAATCGATGCGAAGGGCCTTGGTGAAAGCACTTGTCAATCAGCCTGAGGTGATGTTGCGTTCAGATCAGTTGGATCCCTCGGTGATGCTGTCAGTCATGATCCAGAAGGAGTTCCCCAATCTTCCGGAGGACATAGCCATGCGGGTGGTTCCCAGGATGGCCGAAGTCGATGGAGAGAATCTCCCTTGGAATAGGAGGAGAAGGAGACAGATAGAGCGAGCGAAGCGGGTGATAGTTCATCTCTTTAGTGGGAAGGATGTCAAGACCTGGAGTCAGCTGGAGGACAAGGACACGATTGTTCTCTGCATAGACCGGCTTTTGGATCCAAAGATGGATTTGATGAGAGATGGATTGATGCTGTTTCTCATGAAGCTGGCGGCCCAAGGAAAACTGGTTGCGATCTTTGGTGGACCACCGTGTAGGACTGTGTCTGCTTGCCGCTATGCTGATGACAATGGACCAAAGCCGGTGAGGGACGATGCTGAACCCTATGGTATGAGCTCCCTGTCGAAGAAGCAGAGGGACCAGGTGGTGGAAGATGTGGTGTTGATGTATAGGATGAAGCTCCTCTACATGATTGCGTCTCATTGGAAACCGGCTGCTGTGTCAAAGGTGTTGTTTGGGATGGAGCAGCCTAGAGACCCGGCCGAGTACAGGCCTCGTGAGGAGGTAGAAACGAAGAAGTACATGAGCGTTTGGAGGACGGATGAATGGAAGAAGTATCAACATCGGTATGATTTGGTGATGACCAGTTTTGAACAAGGAGCTTTTGGACATCCAAAACCCAAACCCACCACGTTTGCTCATAACATCGATGGCATGGAACAATTGGATGGCGCAACCTCTCCACCTGAGTTACGATCAGGTGATTGGCGACAGTTGTCGCTCCAGGAACGCATGGTGGAAAGCTCATCGTGGTCTACATGGGCTCCTGGTTTCAAGGCAGCTTTGGTGGAGGGAATCAGGAGGCAGCTGGAAAATGATGATGGCCTTGTCGATCCGGGGCACTGGGCTCTGCCGGGAGGAGTGCGGCACCTCGGGACCCTGGTGATGACAACATGAGGCCACAGGATGACAGTGTACCACGTCTATGTCCGCTGTCAGAGGTTGCCCTGAACAAATGGAAGCTGCACATCCTCAACGACCACCAACCGATGAGGAGGGATTGTAGGGTGTGTGTGGAGGCAGCTGGTCAGTCAAGGAAACACCGCAGAATAGAACATCCCAATGCGTTCTGCCTGTCCTTCGATCTCTCAGGTCGTCTTCAAGAAGGACGGGACCAGTTTGGTCAAAAGTGCAAGTACTTCATGGTGGGGTGCTACACGTTTCCTACTACGTTGGACGACTTGCCTTTGATTGGTCCTGGTCATCAAGGTGATCCGGAAGCTGTGCCATTGCCATCCCTGGATGCTGCTTTGGAGGAGGACCAGCGCGATGGAGACTATGAAGATGGGGAGCTTCCAAGGTTGGAGGAACCAGACGATGCCGATGAAGAGATGGAGGAGGGGGATGCGCGGGCCAAGATGACGGCGAAAGCTTCTCATGACAACTGGATGAAGCTGGTGGAGGAGTGTAAGAATGTGAAGGTGAAAACATTGACCTTCGTTGAAGTCTTGCCAAGTCGTCACAAAGGCCATGTTCTTGAAGCGATAGCACGCATCCATGCCAAAGTTAGAAGTTTGGGCATGCCTGTACTGAGAGTACATGCTGATCGGGCAAAAGAGTTCACTTCCCGAGCAGTCCAACAATGGTGCTACGACCGTGACATTGTGGCCACCTACACAACTGGCTCCGATTGGAAGGCCAATGGCCGGGCTGAGAATGAGGTTGGAGTTGTGAAGAGGCATGCCAAGATCTTGATGACAGCGCAGGCCACCGATGAAACTTTGTGGCCGCTGCTTGTCCGACATGCTGCAGAACGAAGATTGCGATGGCAATTGCAACAAGTTGGAATACCTGTCCCCACGTTGCTTCCGTTCCGAACGAAAGTGCTGGTGAAGCGCAAGTGGTGGAATAGTCGATATGCAGCTTGGAGATGGGATCGTTCAACAGGTTTCGTGATGGGACCGGATCCATGGTCCTCGATGACATCAGGTGGCTACTGCATTCAGTTGGAGGACGGCAAGTTCGTGGCAACTACGGATGTGGCGGTAAAGCATCCAGGCCCGGGGGAGAATGAAACGGTCCGATTGGTCGAAGAAAAACCCTCTGATGATGCGGCCGATCGATTGGATGCAGCGCCACGACGACGATTGTATGGCAAGCAACCACCTCCACGAGTGGCTATGATGGAGTTGGGTTCCAACTCGGGGGAGAAGATGCATGATGATCGTCGAGATCAAGAATGTCAACAACTGCAGAAGCACCGAGATCAAGAATGTCAACGTTTGTTGAACCTTCATAAGCACACCACGGAGGTTCTCTGTGAAGAGTGCAGGTTGATCGATGACATGAACTTGGACCAGGTGCATCTCATACCTTCCCTGGCGATGCTTGCAAGTCAAAAAGTTGAGATTGAATTGCACCTTCGAACCTTGGCGTTGGATCAACAACGTGAAGAAGAAGTGAAGAACTACCTGGTGACGAAAACTATTCCGGTGGATCAGGTGTACCGTGAATGGGATGATTGGACCGAAGCGATGATGAAGGAGTACCAATCGCTGGTGGTGGAGAAGGGCGCTGTCCGCCAAATGCCCCGTGATGAAGCAAAGCGTATGGCAATGGAGAAGAACATGGTCTATGAGGAGTTGCCGAGCAAGGTCGTCTTTACTCGGAAGATGGGTGGCAAGCACAAGGTTCGTGCATGCATTTGTGGCAACTTCGAGGGCCCTGTGACTGCCGCGACCTACGCTGGGGGCTGCGACGCTTCACAGATTCGACGTGTTGTGAGGCACCTGCACTTTCCAGTTTGCTGTGTTCAGTACGGATATCAAATCCGCCTTTCTCAATGCGCCACGGCAAGATCGCTCAAAGGTCATTGCAATGACGGTACCGACCATCTACCATCGTTTGGGGGTAGCTACACCTCAGGACATCTGGTTCGTGGATGGTGCGATGTACGGCCTCGTCACAAGCCCACGAGACTGGGCTGACCATCGCGATCAACGACTCCCATCAATCAGGTGGTGGAACTATGATAGTGGCCAATGCTGGGAAGGGAAGTTCACAGCAACAGCTGACCAGCATCTATGGCGCCTTCATGAGGAGTGCTTGGAAACGGGGGAGGTTCGTCAACGTGGCACCATGGCAATCTATGTTGATGATATCTTGATTGCTGCAGAGCCGAGTGTAGCACAACATGCCCTACAGGCGATTGCCAAAGTGTGGGAATGTTCCCCGTATGAAGAGGCCACGGAACGGAAATCACTCACATTTTGTGGGTTTGAGATTCAAGCCAATGAAGAATCTCGAGGAGGAGGATTTCGACTTCATCAACGAAGCTATGAGGAGGAAATCATCAAGAAATGGGGAGTCACTCAGACGGCGAATCAGTTGATGCTGAAGCTGCCTACTCCGGAGGAGGAAGCCAACATGGTGAAATCAGAAGATGGGGAAGGAGTACGTCGAGCTCAAGCATGTACTGGTGCGTTACTGTGGTTGGCGACAAGAACACGGCCAGAGATTTCAGTGGCTGTAGCAGCGATGTCCCGATTGAGCACGAAAGCCCCGGAGATGACGACTGAGATTGGCCTGAAGGTGATGGAATACTTGAGGAAGCCAACCAGGGGGTTAGTGTATGCGAACTCTGCAGGTCCCAAGCATGGAGCCCGGGATCACCTGGATCGACCTCGAGATGAAGACACCATTGAGGCATTCTCTGACATCTCTTATGCTTCGACGGCTGGGTATCGTTCAGTACAAGGACAGGTGTACTACTATGCTGGTGCTCCGGTGATGTGGAAAAAAAATCGTCAACCATTTCCTACGCAGTCCACTGCAGAAAGTGAACTCATTTCTCTATGTGAAGCTCTGGTAGGTGGACGAGCTACCGCATCATTGGTGGCTGCAATTCGGGACATTGATGTCTCCAACCTCACCAAGCGGCTCTGGGGAGACAATGCTGCTGCCATAACGTTGGCGACGGGAGAAGGTCAAGGAAGTTGGCGCACCCGTCACTTGAGGATTCGAGCAGCTATCTTGAGGACAGCGCTACAAGAATCTGAATGGCAGCTGGGCCATCTCAAGGGAAAAGAGTTGGTGGCAGATTCGTTCACGAAGATCGTGGACGGTGCAGCGTTCCAGAGAGCCCTACAGGACCTATGCATCGAGGTGGAGGACTCCAAAGCTCATAAAGAATGTGCTGGAGGAGATGGACAGACGCATGCCAAGATAGCTCTGTTGGCAGGCGCATCGCTGGTGACGGGAGCAGCAGCGGTTGAGGATGATGGGAAGAATGATGAGATTGGCTGGATGTGGCTCTGCGGCCTTATCCTGATGTGTGTGGGAGCAGTCTATGTCGGAGGAAAGGTCGTTAGTGGAACGGCCGGCCTATGTCGTCGACTGTTGGGTACATCGGGCGGTAGCAGGAGTAACACGTCTCAGGCCATGAATCAAAGTGAAGAAGCTCAACCAACGTTGCGTGCTCTCCGGCATGAAGGCACAGGAGCACCAAGGGCAAGTACAGAGACACTGGGCTCTGCTGGGAGGAGTTCGGCAACCCGGGATCTCACGTACTATGCCCCAGTTGAGGAGGATGATCCATGGCCTGAAGAGGACAGTAAGGAGAAATGTCGTCTTCCAAGGAGGGAGTGTCGTGGTGTCGTCCTCTGAATGAAGAGAGGGTAGCTGGTACTATGTCATCGTCGAGTGGGTCACGGTCTGGTGGGAGTAATGTGGATACTACATCAATGGAAAGGGTGCCACGATCGGGCTCTCGCGATGTTGATCTTGCATCCTCGTCGAGTGCAACGTTACGGAAGAGAACTACACAGTCGGGCCTCAGTGATGATTCCGCAGCGATGGTGCCTTCAACATTGCGGGCAAAGCCACAATCGGGCGCTGCATGTTCATCACCTACTGAGGACACCGAACGATCTGTTTCACACAACATGTGGAACGATTTTCAGCACAGGTACAGGGGCCGAAACTGGGGCACTGAAAAGATGAGAGCTGAGTATTGGAAGTTTCGTGCCACCGGTAAGTGGCCCAAATAGGTCACACAATGCCTTGAGCCTTTCCTCTCCAAAGAGGTTTTGACCCCGTCAAAAGGGGGAGTGCGATAGAGTCACCATGATTCCGCACAAATCAGAGAAGTGTACCAAAGTTCCAACATGCGGATGTGCCTATGCAGGCATTTGTGTCAAGCGAAAAAGAGTTTTGTCCGCCCCTTGAATCAAGCTAGTTATGGCTATTAATTGGTGATGGTTGATTATGCCAACGGGTGGATAACCGAGCCAGCGTTTTGAGGTTTTTCTTGGGTGCGGGATGAAGTTGATGCTACGTCATGCACGGGTGGGGTGGGGTTGGGGTTGGGGTTGGGGTGGGTGGGGGCATGTTAACGTTCGCTGGCACTTGCTTCGTGAAGTTGATGCTACGTCATGCACGGGTGGGGTTGGGGTTGGGGTTGGGGTGGGTGGGGGCATGTTAACGTTCGCTGGCACTTGCTTCGTGAAGTTGATGCTACGTCATGCACGGGTGGGGTGGGGTTGGGGTTGGGGTGGGTGGGGGCATGTTAACGTTCGCTGGCATTTGCTTCGTGAAGTTGATGCGACGTCATGCACGGGTGGGGTGGGGTTGGGGTTGGGGTGGGTGGGGGGATGTTAACATTCTGTAGCGCTTGTTTGGGAGACATGGCTAGGGCGATCTTGTGATTTTCTAGTGCTTTTCTCGGCAGCATCGCTGGGAATCTTCAGCTGATAGATGCCTAGCTTCTCGCACTGCGCACGCTTTGAACCAAATGGGGTGAAGAAACAAAGCGCGCTTGGTGTGCACAAACACACAGCGAAACACATGTTCGCACCAAAAATGAACCTCGTAGAATACATGTCAAAACGCAAAAATGGGCTGAATTGTATGCAAAAAACAACAGTTTGCTTGAAACACAGTGGAGTTGCGACACAGAAAGCCCGACGTCCCATGAAGACGCGTGGCAAAACCCATAGGAAAACACGCATTGACATATGTTGAAACATCACGAACATGCTTTTCGTGGGAACGGTTTCCCACCCGGCGGGTTGATTATCAAGTGGCTATTACTAGGGGATATAGTCGTTGAACCACTCATTGATGGTTCTTCTCCCCTATGAACCCACTCACTGTTGTTGATGATTTTCCCCTCTGAACAACGATTATCATCTCGCCATGTTTCACCATTTCGAATCGCCGCAGCCGTCTCGCCCCGAAAAAATCGCCTTCTGAAGCGTGTCTTTGGTTCTTTCCTGGGAGAAAGGTTTGGATCACCCCGGGTGTCCACAGGGTTGGTTGATGCGATGTGGAAATTGACCTGGAAAACACCGAGCTGTCCATATAACTATGGTGCTCATTGAAAAATTTGGAATGAACCTTAGTGAGATGGTTGGCTCCTGGTTTGTTGAATGAATAAACAATAAGCAACAATAGTGGTTGAAAGCCCTAGTGAAATCCCAACAGCTTGTGACCACTGTGAAGTCCTTTTCCGATCCGAAAAGTGTTTCAGAATTATGGAGCTTCCTTCTGCATGGAACCGCTTGGAACGGTGCTTTGCTTCGGAATTGCGAGTCGGAGACACTCTGAATGTGTGGCCTGCGGAAGCACCGGGATTTTCCAAATGGAAACCTTTGGAACTCTAGAGCCTCCAAACACCACTTTGGATTGAGCTTTCAGAGCTCCCATTGAGAACTTTCGCTCGAAAGCTGCAGAACCTGCATTGTACCGGGAACTTCCACTCGCTTCCAATGCCATTTCTGGAGAGTCCCAACCCCCAGTTTCTATGCGCTAACTGCCATGTTTTGATCTCAAAAGAAACAAATCCTATCAGGTGGTGCGCAGCATGTGCTTACCACTGGGGGAAGAGACGTCAGCAGATGCCCACAAAACAGCAACTGCCAACGGCAGCACTGCACCAAGGCTCTTCCTTGAAGGGAAACATGCCCGACAGCAAGATGTACCTGGCACAGCAACCACCAATGGACCAACCACAGAACTACCAGCGACAGTTCTTCAAAAAGCATAGGAAAAATCCCAGAGCCGCTGGCCATTGCTCTTTTTTAGTGCTTGTTGATGCCCAAGAATCCCTTTCATCCATCCTCAAAGGGCACAGATTTTGCTAAACGACACTCTACAAGAACTCTCAATATCACAGAAACGGAGCCCTTCGTGGTTACAGAGGTACTGTATCTCTTCATGGCTGTGCCAACTGTCAACGTCAGCACTATTGACAGGCCCTGCGTAGCAGGTGGCTGAGGAGGAGAACCTACGAGCCTCTTCGAACAAGCCCCTAGCCTACCCACCAACCCTTCGCAAAGGATGTTTGTGACGCCTAAGATCCTAATACTCCAGCGCCAACCCAGCGGTCAACCGCAACCCATGAATCCATCTTGGGATAGTGATCCGCGGCCATGTCAAGGAAGTGCTTGACAGGTAAGTTCTGGGTCCCAAGGATTGGGATTCTGAAGGCCAGTGCTAAATTGCAAGTTCCACCTGTACAAACGCCCTGAAACCAGCGAGTTCTCGTGCCAATCATCAACAAACTTCGCTCCCAAATCCCAGATCTGCGGCACAGGATGACACCAGCACTCCAGCAATCCACTTTTTCCGTATACCTGGCCAGGGACAGCTTAGGCCTTCTCCACGACCCAATCCTACACAAACAACTGTCAGGGCTACAGCCTGGGAGTTCCGAAATGTGGGAGCCAACTTTTGGATGATCCAGGAGCAGCATCAGCAATGATCCAACATCTCTGCACTACAATATAGTATACCCAACCTGTAGCACCGTGCAGCCAACCTACACTGACACGCAACAAGCTCTAGGATATGGGCATCAGTCTTGCTACTGGTTCTACCCATGGCCATCCCGCTTGGTACTCTGATATATCTCTATCTTTACACCCCAAACCTTCCATTTAGCAACTTTCCAACATCCTAGCTGGTGGTTGACAACCATCATGTTCAAAACACAAGAATCAAGAATACAGGAATTCACCGTTCATATTGGCGAGTCCATGAATAATAATCCTTCGTGATATGTTTCGTAGATACTTAATCGTCAATCTATGCCCAATCTATGCCCCATCAATGGCCCAATCAATGCCCAATCAATAGCGAACCAATGGGGAGGTTCTTAAAATAGGGGACCTCCCCAAAGTGGATGGTTTATCAATATAAATGACTGATATTGGATGATTGAGGGCTCAACTATGACTTTAGAGACACCCAAATGCCAACCATCTGCCTGTCAGCCATGGTTGACCAACCCTTCCCACCCAGGCCTGGGAAAACGTGTGACCACTTCGGGCGCCACGTAGTAGGGCCTGGCGCGCCCGGAGAAATTCGGGGAGACTGCATTGATGATGAGTGGTTGGTTCATGGTTGGTTCATGGTTGGTTCAACCATGGTGAATCATGCAAGTAATAAACCATGACATCATGGTGAATAGTTGGTTTAGTGAGGGCTAATGGTTGGGTGGTGATGGTGAACGGTGAATAAAATTGTTTAATAATGGTTCGGAACAATGTGGCTTCATGATGAATGGTTGGTGGTTGGTTAATAATAGCAAATAAGGAAAAATTGTTTGTTAAGAATGGTCATGACCACCGGATAATTACTGGTAATGATGGTTCAAACCGTTGGTTGATGATGGTCAATGATGATTGACTGCTTCATCGATCTGGTGGTTAATTGATGATTGACATATGGTTGAAGGTTGATGATGAATTGTGATTCATGATGATTAATAGTGATTCCTGATGATCAACGATGCAGCCAAAAATCCTCGGAAGACCCAGGCGTCACTCCCAGTTTCCCGAAGTTTCCATGTTTGGGACAGCCCATCCACGGGAACCGTTTCCAAACGTGCCGGGCTCACGTGCCCACTTTGGACGTAAACGTCGTGACGTGATGATGATGTCCAGGCTGACCAGGAGACAGGGCAGCTCTACTGTGAAACGGCAGACTTGGATCACAACGAAGGCATTGAAACCAACAGATTTCTGGTTGTTTTCTATATGTGAAGCTCAAACTTCCACAAATGGTGGTTTCTCAAAATAGGGGTACCCCCAAAACATCCATTGGTAGTCATTTATAATAATAAACCACCAAATGATCAGCTTTGTTTTCGCAACCAAATCTGCTCACCAGCCAAGTTGCGTGATTTCAAGCGCTCACAGCGATCCGCACAGCGGACAGATCCACGGATGGATCCCACAACGGCAACGGGGTACCGGGGGCGCCCGCAATCCGGACCTCGAAGTGTGCTGAGATCCCGAAGTCGATGATCTTCAGCGTGTTGTCTGCGAGGCGTGAAACACGAGGCATTGCTGAAGCTGGGTAGCATGTTGGAGCTGGTACTTGGCAGATCTAGGAGATGGATAGTCCCAAGTGATTGATACACGGGTTACTCTTGATAAATATGTAGTATGTATGTATGTATGTATGTATGTATGTATGTATTTATGTATGTATGTATGTATGTATGTATGTACGCATGAATGTATGTATGTACGCATGCATGTATGTATGCATGTATGTATGTAT
>VSDK01029185.1:74138-85324 GCA_009767595.1 Symbiodinium kawagutii | reverse complement strand
TATGTATGTATGTATGTATGTATGTATGTATGTATGTATGTATGTATGTATGTATGTATGTATGTATGTAGTATGTATGTATGTATGTATGTATGTATGTATGTATGTATGTATGTATGTATGTATGTATGTATGTATGTATGTATGTATGTATGTATGTATGTATGCATGGATGCATGCATGGATGTATGTATGTATGTATGTATGTATGTATGTATGTATTTATGTATGTATGTATGTATGTATGTATGTACGCATGAATGTATGTATGTACGCATGCATGTATGTATGCATGTATGTATGTATTTTAGCTGTGTCTCTATCTATTTATCTCATTATGCATGTATCTAGTTATGTATATTTGACTTTTTATTTGAACACAAATATATTTATAAATATGCATATAAATATATATATATATACATATATATATATTTATATACATACACATTCTTAGAATTGGGAAGTCAAAAACTTGGATGGTGTATTACCAAAAATGACTCATATTGGATGATTTGGGGGCACCCGCATTTTCAGAAACAACCATCTGTCCAAATGCTTAATATTGTTCAGTGAATGGCCAATAATACTTCCCAATGGTCAGTGGTTGGTTAAGAACCACAGTCAATGAATAGTTATAACCATTAATAACCATTAATAAACATAATACCCATCAATAGCCATCAATAACCATTAATAACCATTGATAGCCATTGAAAACCATTGATAACAATACCATGAACCATTGTAGCCATGAATAACCGCTGATAACCACTGAGAACCATCAGTTCTTGCTTGATCATGGGTCAACGATGCGAATACCTGGGGTGGGCCCCTTGGGCCACGGGACGTTCCGCTGCAACGGATCCAGCCTCGGATGGGGACCCCTTTCTTCATCAGCAGAAAGTTCTCGGGCTTCAGATCCCGATGACACACACCGTTCTGCGGCAACGAAAGGGTGGATCCAGCTGTGAATGACCGTGATGGTTGAATTGATTGGTACTCTAATTCATGGAAAATCATATCCAACAGTAGCGGTTGATGCTGGTTCATTAGTGGGATCTCTCTTTGATATCAAAAAAAAGACGGATAGAGAGAACGATTTGAGACAATCACGGAGGACAATGGCTGTCGATAATCGGAAACATGTCCAACAGCCAATGATTCTTGCTGGCTTGAGATCCTGCTGCAGGTGCAACTGCGCGATTTCAATCGAGGGCATGAGACACATCATAGACTGGCGGTGGATCTCCACAACTTGTGTGGCCCAATACTGACAGAGTTTCACCAGCTGAACATGTGGATGGGATGTTTTCATCTGGACTATCGATTAAATGATCAACTCCTCAATGCTAGGTAAACAACATTTCAAATCATCCATGGAATGAGAACGCACCTGCCCATTTTGGACACGATCTACTGATTGAGGGCCACTCAATCTACGGATCGGGTGGCTGGTATACTCAATCTGCATTAGAGATGGCTAGACAAATCATCTAACATGATCTTGGCATTAAAACACAACAATTATCAACCATAATCAACCAGTATCAACATTTATCAACCATCTATAGCTAGTTGATTGAGCAAAACCATCTATAGCTGGTTGACTAACCATTATTAACCATTATTAACCATTATTAACCACTATTAACATGTATCAACCATTACTAGGCGCGGCATCAACCACCAACAATCCAACCCCTTCACGGATCAGCGATGGCACCACCCATCGCTCCTCATGGAGGTAGACCAAGGCCCGAAAGATCTGCTGCATGATGACCGCCTGGATTGTTGTTGCGCGCGTGTGAAGGTCCCAAGTTGAAGAATAAGTGGTTGATAAGTGGTTAATTAGCAGTTGATAATGGCTAATAAGTAGTTCATAATGGCGAAGAAGTAGTTCATAATGACGAAGAAGTGGTTAGGAATGGCTAAGAAGTGGTTGATAATGGTTAAGAAGCAGTTGATAATGGTTGGGAATGGTTAATTGTTATAAGTTATAATGGTTGATAGTGGTTGATAATGGTTAAGAAAGGTTAATAACAGCCAATGATGGCTGATAATGGTTCAATTATGACCATTATAACCAATGTCAATCATTGTGAACGATTCTGAACCATTGTTAACCATTATATCCATAAATGTGTCAAAACACTTCCCAAAGGTTCAACTTCAATCATTTGTATGACACATGAATCATGCTTAGGCTTTTGTTAAAACATTGATCGTTGATTGACACTATACAAAGCTGTCGGGTTGGCTTGACATGGCTATGAAACACACACTTGAGATACCAGTCGACCAGGGACCAATCATCCCGGATGATCAAAGAACAATAGGACACAAGAGTAATTTGAGAGACCAATATGACTTTCAAATTTTCAATATGACCAATTTCAAGGGTTTCCATTCCCAGTTGTGCCAAGTATAGCCAATGGCAGTGGACTGAAAACCAGCTTCTGCTGGTCTCAACAGCTGACCCAAGGATGGACATCTCTTGCTGAAAAGAAAAGTCAAAAAAAACTGAGGAGTTGCAAACATGAAACATTTCCGATGATCATAAGGCTGTGGGTCAAAACCCTTAGCCTTAGTCCCCCTGGTTCCCCTACTATTAACCATTGTTTCCCTTATTACTGTTGGTCATCATCCCCCATTAGTTGGTTGATTAATATTGACCCATAGCCACATTTCCTCTCACAACAGGGGCAGTCTGCGACACCGCTGGATCGAGCGAAACGCGCCAGCACCAAGGTTCCGACCGCATCGGACTCGGACATTTTCAACTGCGCAGGCGACGCCCAGCGGGGGAGTCCAACCAGGGCTCCGCTGAACAACGGAACGGTGAAGCGTTACCGGGGCTGAAAAACCTGTTGTAAGGGTTGATAGAATGGTTGATGTCATGGTTGGTATCATGGTTGACATAAAGGTTTATATCATGGGTGGTATCATGGGTGGTATCATGATAGAGGTACCCCAAAATCATCCAATCATGATCATTTTTAACAATAAACCAACCATTTTGGGGTAGCTCTATTTTGAGAAACCACCAAATGGAACATATGGTGAAAATAGAAGTATCTTGGTGAACCTACAAATGGAACTTTGATGACGGTTATCGGGGCATGGGAAAAAGGGAACCTATGGTGAAATAGGAGGAAATCATCAACCGTATTTGGGGGAAGCAATACCAAACATCAACAAAAATGGGTGGTTGCAAACATCCCAATGAAAACAATTGTTCTTTGGGGACACCGCTTTGACCCACGCGCATATTGACGGGGCACTGCTCGTTCCAAACCGAGGGTGCTCCCAACTTTGAGGCATGACACCGGACAGCATCACTGGGCATCTGCTCTAGTTGTCATCTGCATAAGTCAATACCCTGGTACTGCAATTACCTTAATTTCCACCTTCCAAAAACAAAGCAGAACATGAAGCACCGTCAGGGCATGCATGTACTCATCGGGTGTCAGTAGCGTTGGCCCAATCAAGGCAATCTTTCACCAACAAAAATCTTAAAAAATGTCGGTGTGCCAAATACATCATGGACCAGAAAAGCAATGGTGGCTCCCCAGCCGAGAATGATCATTTTTCAGAGCTGGTCGGAAGGTATAGAAATTATGGAAATGCCAAAGAGGTTGGCAATTTGAGGCTCGTCGACTCTGACCAACGGCCAGAGCTTCGTATCTTGGGCGCCAATCATCTTCTTCCACGGCATGTAACTCACTGAAAGAGTGGACCCATGTGGACCAAAAAACCACTCCAAACTTGCTAGATTCAGTTTTTTTAGATGAAATCCAAACTTGCCCAATTTCCGGTCCAATGATTTCGTTTCGGTTTTGCCATTGGACCGAAGATGTGCACACGCACGTTTTTGGTTGTGGGGTGAACAAGGCTGATATCCACAACATGCCTCGAGCCGCCGGTGCCGGAAACGACGCCGCCTGCTCTATGATGGCGTCGAAGAGCTCTCCACCTTCGCAACACCTGAGCCACTGGCACGCCACTGGCACGCCACTGGCATGCCGCCATGCCAAAACAAGAACCAAACCCAACAACCAAAGCAACCAACCACGGGTGCACCACAGCAGGTGACCTTCCAACTTGCTTGGCAAAGAAGAACAGGAGGCTGCCTTTTGCCCAAGACCTATGCCATGTTTGGGCGCCCTTCTCAGAACCGCCTGCGTCGCTTTTCACTTTGCTCTGCTGGTGGCTCAGTTCCATCAAAGAGCTCTTGCACAGCTTTTGGACAGCCCTTTTTGAGTTTGGTCTGCATTGCCTTTGACGCTTTTCGGACGAAAGACCTGCACGCATTCTTCAGCTTTGCCAAATCTTTCAGCGCCGCTGCCTTGGCAATTGCCCAAAGGGTTTTATCGCAGATCACCTCCTGCAAGACCTCCTCGAGAATTCCCACCACGCCACTGATCTGCCAGCGATCTGCCAAGTCCAACGCTGCCAAGGTGTGATCGCAGCTAGATTCGGAGCTGCTGGAGCAGGTATACAGAATCTCCGGGAAGAGTCGCACAGCACTGCTGGAAGCATCTCTCACTTCGATCTGCCGTGTTTCACCTTCCTTCATGGACGAGCTGAGCATTGCTTTGCACGGGAGATGCCTCTCGAAGTGCCAAAGCATGGGCAGTGACCGGCGCATCGGCGGTTTGAAAACTCACATCGTGCGATGATGTGGAGCCCACAATGCGTTCCCAAAAGTCCACAACGCTCTTCTCGACACGGACTTCATGTCGCCGGGGAGTCGTCGCGTCCAAAGATGCAAGCGTTAGCCTCTGGATCAGGCAGGAAACCTTCAAACTAGCAACCAAGTCAATGGCTGACTTTCCAGAAAGGGAAAACTCCTTGATCCCCCCGCATCGAAACTGGATCTTGACGAGCTATGCTTCTGGCGGTTTTGGACTCAACACTGGGTGGTTGAAATTGGGTGTACAGGGCTGACGGTTCATTGGTTGAGCTTAGAATTTCCTTTACCGCACCAGGTGCATTGATATCATCCCTGCTTGTACGAAGCACAACGACAGCAGCAATGAGCAAGGTTGCCAACACCCATCCACGCTAGTTGCCATGAACAGTGGCACCTGTCATTATTACTACTACTACTACTACTACTACTACTACTACTACTACTACTACTACTACTACAATTTCAAGCGCGATAGCCGCACAGCTCAATAGAGAGCAACTCTGGGAAGCCCTGCTCCATGACCAAGTAGAGCTGCTTGGTGTCCTCGAAACTGGTGAAGACTTTGATGATGTTCCTGGGCACCGCTCCCTGGGTGGCCCCATGAACGACACTAGGGATGAGCAGCGGAAACGGCTCCAAGGGACGCTTCTGGTGTGCAAATCACTTTGAAGTTCACAGCATTTTGTTAAGAACATATAACTCAAAGAGGAATAGGAGTTGATGCATGCAAATTCCCAGCCCCCTACCCTGGAGGTTCATACTTTCGTGGCCAAAATCCAATCTTGCACATTGCAAGGGTCAAACTGAGCCCAAGAGATTCCATATGATTCCATGGTACCCACCAATGTCTTGCAGCCTGGCGCGATCCCGCCAGGTGCCCCGAACGGATGATCCAATGCGAAAAGGGTTTGGATTTCTCGCTGCAGCCTGGCATGTGAAGGTCAAGGATACCGGGTGATCCTTGGATCTGGGCAGAACTGTAAGATTTGTTCACCATTAGTGCTTAGTGACCCTCATGGAGGGGTGTCCCTATGATATGGTCAGCTGTCGAGAGCATCAGTTGCGGGTGGTGAAGCTGGTTATGACTAAGGCAAGGCTCGGGAACTGGGGGAATAGCCACTTGCCAACGTCGACTAATGGTTGCCTACTGGTTGCGGATGTTAATAAACGGTGAATGAAGCACTTATTCAACAAATGTTTATCTCATGGTTGACTACAGCTACTTTTGTAAACGTGTTAGTTAACTAATTTTCCAGTTAGTAATAGGTTGGTCCACTGGTTATCTCATAGTTGTCCCAACTATCCGGTGGATCGGAGTTGCCAAACAAACTAACAAACAAACAAACAAATGGCTACCGTATGGTATCAGTTGCAATATATCGGTTTATGTACTGTATGTGTATATGCAAATGTGCATTTATATATATATATATATTACTATATATATATATATTACTATATATATATATTACTATATATATATAGGTATATGTATCTGTGTGTGTGCTTGCACAAATCAATAAATCCATGTGCACATATACATGTATGAGAGATCTATGATGAGTGATTTATTCATATACATCAACTTCAATCAAGATGGAAACCTGCCAAGTTCCTGAAAAATGGGTACAGCCACCAGTGGATCTTGTTTCCTGAGGATTAGTTGAGTCCCCAGCAGAGTGGCACGCCGCCCTGGCTCCATTGGTTGGTTTCCAAGGCATATCGCAAGCTATTGGGAGCATCCTGGCCTTGGGGTTACAGCTTGGGGGAGGCCCAAGCGACCCCCAACAAACCACAAGTGCTATCCCCATGACTCACCTGCTGGTTACCCCTGATCCTTGGGAGCAGCTTCTCTTGAGCCTGGCTGCCGTCCACTCGAAACCCCAGCCTTGTTGGGAGCCATGGAACTGCCATCACAGACGCACTGCCACGAAACGAACTCGGTTGATCTCAAGGCGAACTCACCGTCGCGCAGCGTCGCGTGCGCAGCTCGTCGCGCGCCTCTCTTTGTTGGGCACCTTGTCTTTCAAGATGATCTTTATCGCCTCACCACTGAAGCACCGCAGATGGTTTTCTGGGAAAATCGCATGAAGGAAACCCCCATTCCGTGGCTTGGAGGTTTAAACAGCCAGGGTTTCAACTTGGATCCAACGGCTCGATTTTCCCATAAACCGACCCAGTGAAAGCCGGCTGATTCTGTTGAAATGGATCATCCTGCTGTAAAGCATCTGCACCTGTAGAGTTGTTGCTTGACAGCGATGCACCTGGATCAGTTTTTAGTTGATACATTTCTGATGCGGCAATGACGGGTCTTCACTTGGACTGCGCTGCTAAAATCACAGAGCCGCTCTGATTATTGCTGCGAGAGTTGCTATGTTTGGTCCCTCATTGGTGCAGCTATCCAATCGTTTTGAAGCACTCGCCACAGAGCAATCTGCACCCCGCGCCCGAGGTTGCTTCGTTTGCTTCCCAACCGCTTTGCCTCAGCTGACATTCGATAGATGAGATAGATCAAACATATAAGATGGATAGACCATAAAGAACGGATAGATTCGACTAGGTATGATCCAACATTATCCTGTAGATACATAGACTGCGTAAGATTTGCGTTGGATATTTTGGAGAAGATATGATTAGAGAGATGGAATAGATCAGATCAGATGATAGAAAGATTAGATAGGTAGCTACATATATGGAATGGATGTCGCAGACTCCGTCAAAAATAGATAGACAAGATAGATGAGATACCGATAGCTTAGATTGATTAGATAGATTCAATCAGACTAGATTGATTTGAAAGATCCGATAGATTGGATTGAGTAAACAGATCAGGTTGATGGGATAGGCAACAGTGATTGATTGGTTAGGTCAATGGATAGATGGACAAATGGCTAGACGCGTGGCTAGGTAGATCAGTACATATGTCGCTCTCCATAGATTCGGTCGATAACTGGGTATATTGGATACATGAGATAGATGAGGTAGGCAGATAGAGTATGACATTTGACATAAGCTTAGATTCGGTTAGATTCAGATTCGAATTTAGGTTCCATACAGATTTAAGTTGGCTTTAGATTTAGCCCAGCTCACATTCTAATTAGAATTATATAGACATGACATGTTCGACTAGATGAGGTTGATTGCGCAAACAGGTTAGATGGGAACCTGAGATTGTCACCTGGGCACACATGTTACCAGGTTGATCTGCGATTCGTTTCAACCAGGTTGCGAGGTTTGCGGCTGAGCACCGCAATAAAACCAACTGACCAACTAAACAACGAACGAACGAACGAACGAACGAAGGAACGAACGAATCGAACTAGCTACCGGATGAACAACAAAAACAGCAACAACAGCAACAACAGCAACAACAACAACAACAGCAGCAGCAACAACAACAACAACAACAACAACAACAAGAAGAAGCAACAGCTTGAGCCTTTGAACCGAACCCGACCGAACCATGTTCCCATGGCATCAGCCCTTAGCGTTCAGCTTGAGCTCTCATGGGCTCCCAACACACCGTGGCAAAGCCGCCCTGTCCAAGGACATCCCTGGGCCGTGGTCACCCTTGTCGGAGGTCTCCGTTGGGCAATATCTCTGAAGTTAATCAATCGTGAACTAGTGGTTAATTTATTAACTTAACTGATTGGCTAATGATTAATGATCCAACTAGTTAAGAAAAATGATCCAACTAGTTAATCAATAGGTTAACTAGTGCTTAACTTGTCTCTCAATTGATCCTTAATCAATGGCCAGTAGTGCAAAATTAGTTGCTAATTCACGGTTATAAAGAACATTTCTGGGAAACCATCACCTTCAGGAGTCTGTCGATTTCTTCCAGGCAAATCAAAGCTACTTCCGGGTTTCTGAAGTTTTTTGATCAAAGCCAACTACTGGATCGACTTGAAAAGCCAACTGGAAAGCCAACTTTCTGGAGCTTCCAAATAATGACGATCCAAGACTTGAAAGCCAACTACTGGTGTCTGAGCATCGCTCGTCTCATCGAAGTCGTAGAAGTCGTGGACGTCCTGGTAACGTGGTGGCGTTTGGTGCTCGTGGCGGTCGGGGTTGCATCCAAGGGAGTAAGGTGACAATCCCAAGGATGTCACCAACCATGATTGTCACAACATGTTAGAATTAATGAGTGTGAAAAACATCCCATTATAATTCATAATGATCACAGTAAAGTATGTTAAACCCGAGCTAAATAGAGATCATAATATCCCCAACAACAGTAATGATGAAGACTGTACCAACATGGTTATAGCGCTTGATTCGGATGTGCTGCCTTCATGACGTATCAAGATATGTCAATAAAAACAACCCTAGCATTCTCAATCAACTGGGTACTATGAATGGCTCAAGTAGCCCGGGACCCTGTTGACAGGATCTGCTGAGTTGGTGACGAACGGAACGAAGCCAAGCACCTGCTTGCATCGCACTAGACGTTTAATATCACCAGCAAGTCATGATCCATCCGATTCAACCACAGCTACGCCAGCCATGCCATGGGAAGCATGTCATACTGGGAAAGCCATTGTTTGGTCCTAAGGTGTACCATGATGTTCCATCACTTGGTGGCACCGCAACAGTCAGGGTCCCACCACTGGTATCTCCAACTACACATGCTGGACTGAATTTCGTTTTCACCACCCCTCATGCCACAAGGGCTATCATCCACAACAAGGTATCATCTAGCTGCTGGGGACCAACCTCCATGGAAACTATGCCATGTTTTTGGGTCGAATCCTTACCAAACGGCAAGTTTATGATATGGACAAAACTGCTGTATCACCAACTGGTCATTTAACTTGCTGCACCACCAAATTGCGACAACTGGAAATGTCATGTGATCAGTGCCGTCATCAACACCCTGCTCAACATAGATCAGGCCCATGCGAGGACGGCTCCTTACCCTGCATGTCAGGAGAAAGGACCTTCCAGCAGATTCCACTGCGGGTAAGCCATTTGAAGCGGAGAAATATTCAAAACCGCTAGTGAACAGATTTTGTTTTAGATGTGTGTGTGTAGATATCTAGATCAAATGTGCGTGTGTGTGTGTGTGTGCATACATGTACATGCCTACATGCACTTGCATTCCATGTCACTACATTGCATTGTATGACATTACATTGCACGAGATTACATGACATTGGATGACATGACATGAGATGTGTAGGTATATATGCACGAATAGACGCACCCCTCCATGTATATTGTATATATGTATATTGCAAAAAACACATGTTGTTTCATGTTTATGCAGAAATATTTAAATTACATCTATGCATATATGTAGATATACATATACATATTTACATATATATACATATATACATATATACATATATACATATATACATATATACATATTTACGTTACATATATACACATATTCATATTCAGGTATTTGCATCTATACAAATATATATATATGTATAAATATATATACATATATACATATTCATTTATCTACTTACATGCTTATATAGAGAGATATATGTATACACCTATGCATTTCCAAATGTAAATACGTATATGTATATATATATATATATAGATATGTAGACATATTTTATATATATATACATACATAAATATATATTTATATATATATTTGCATAAGTAGGTATATAGATATGTATGAAAACATAAATACATGTATACTTTCATATATATGTAAACATACATGAGAATATTTGTACGTAAACATGTGAATCTATATATATATGTATATGCATGCATACATATACATATTTAAATATACATACAAATGTATTTATAAATATACATACACATGTATATTTAAATACACAAACATGTTACATGTAGAGAGGCCAGCGTCCTGAGCGCCCGTAAAAATCGATAAAAATAGCATTTGGAGGCTTAGATTTGACCCTCATCCCTGAGAATTGGTTGAAAGAGTCCAATGTCTGATTCCATTATAGGTACATCAAATAAAGGCACCTAAATCTTGTATATCCTTGCAATGGCCTAAGTCTGCAAAGATATAGTACTTTGAATTCAACAAAAAATCCATGAAATACAGAATCAAACTGTACTAAACTACAAGTACATGTATTAGAACATTTTTAAGAACCTATTTATATTTACATATATACATATGCATTTACATTTAAATATATTGCTTGTTTACTTATTTATACATGCAAAAATATAGGTATACATATATATACATATATATATTGTGTATATATGTGTAATTAAGTATATATATATATACATATATTCACATGTATACACACATATTTACATAATTGAATATACATATATGCATTTATACATATATATATATACGGGATCGGGGGAATAATCGTGCCCCTTGGGAACTCTTTAAAGGCATACATACATACATACATACATACATACGTACATACATACATACATACATACATACAGACAGACAGACATACATACATACATACATACATACATACATACAGACAGACAGACAGACAGACAGACA
>VSDK01029185.1:51764-73276 GCA_009767595.1 Symbiodinium kawagutii | reverse complement strand
AAAAAATAGGGGAAACCTGTAACTGTCCCTATTTCCCCTATTTCCCCTATGTTTAGGGAAGATCTCTAGAGAGGTTGGCTCCAGATCTCTCCCCAACATAAGGGAAATAGGGGAAATAGGGACAGTTACAGGTTTCCCCTATTTTTTCTTTAGGGGACATAGGGGAAATAGGGACAATTACAGGTTTTGGAACCCAACCTACTGGAAGTGCTGTACTGTCCCTATTTGCCCCTATTTTGGAGAAGATCTCTAGAGAGGTTGGCTCCAGATCTCCCCCCAACGTAGGGGAAATAGGGGAAATAGGGACAGTTACAGGTTTCCCCTATTTTTTCCCTAGGGGACATAGGGGAAATAGGGACAGTTACAGGTTTTGGAACCAAACCTACTGGAAGTCCTGTACTGTCCCTATTTTCCCCTATTTTGGAAAAGATCTCTATAGAGGTTGGCTCCAGATCTCCCCCAAACATAGGGGAAATAGGGGAAATAGGGACAGTACAGGAGTTTCAACATTCAAAATTTTGTCTAGAATTGGTGAAGCAGACAAATTTTAAAGGTGCTTGGAATTGTTCAAGCAGAGGAATGTTATTGTTATTTCAAATTGGTGAAGCAAATGCAAAATTAGTCATTGTTACATTTACAGATTTGCATGGGCACTGGGGAATAACGATAACCAACATAAATATTGCTTAAACCATTCACAAGGGGCACGGTTATTCCCCAGTACCCATATATACATATGCCCACAAACGTGAATGGATATGTTAGTGAGGATACACGGTTATACATACATACGTATACGGAAGTCATGTAGAGAGTGGTCGAGATGTACGTGTGTGTGTCATTATGTATAAGTGTGCTGATACGCCTATGTTTGTATGTACATTAATACATACATACACACATCCATATATGTGTGCTTTCACTATGTAGATGAAATATACATAATCTGTACATACATATACATTCAATCGATGTATGTACACATTCGAATAGACATCCCACCATTCGCAATAGACTTGAATCCTTCCAGATAAGCATATCGCTGAATCTTTGACGTTGTCTCAGAGCGAATCTGGCTGAGCCAAGTACAGCAGGGGGATTCTAAGTGTTCTCAAATTTCTGTTCCCTTTACGGTCGCAAAAAATATCTCATGTTTAACTTACCCAAATGGAGTTATCACTGTCGACAACCCGCAAGTCTACAGAACTGGGTGATCCATCAGGATTCGGTCCTAGCCTTGGGCTGCAGGATCCGCTTTCCCTGGAGAGGATGGGGCAGGTCCCAGGGCGATACATTGATGAAGTATGGGGGATGATAGCCAGTCATGGGAAATTGAAGTATGCGGAATGATAGTTGATGGTAGATGCAGCTGTAAATAAACCAGAAGTCAACTGAAGCTCAAGTGCAAAGGTAGCTTGTTGAAGGGTGCGATCACACGCAGAAATGCAAACCCACCAAAGTGTTGATATCCCCACGCCAAAATGGCTGGCCATGTTTTGCGGTCATGTCATACACCTTTCAACGGTGAAGAGTGAGTGGATGTTTCACGCCAGAAAGCTACCGTCCAACAAGATGTGGTGAGACCGTTTTGTTGCCCCAGACGATTGAACAGGTGTGATTCTTGCATTCCAATTCGGCGACAGGCACGTGCTTTGACACTTGATTTTGCGTTTATTGTTAAGACCTTCATAAGCTAGGAGAGGCTCTCATCTTTTCATGACACATATACATAAAAGTATACATGCGAACGCATACTTTCACATGTGGCAAATGTGCGTGGCTGTTGTTGAAAGCCCCGCCTGCTCAAGATCCTGGACATAAGACAAGACTCTAGCGGGATGCTCTTCCAACCAAGACTTGTCGTGGGAGATGATGATCATCTATGAACAAAAGAGCACGTGTAAACGTACATGTTCATATCATCACGTCCATATTCACTGCTAGCGTATACACATGGAGAAAAATAATCATAGATAAGTAGATAGATTGATAAGTAGACACAGTGGAATAGGTGCGATCTACAAGAAAGTCGAAGCTTGTGCCATCACAGATACACGTCGTTGGGTTCCCCCGCTGGATTGCTAGGACGTGGAGAGCAGCCGCAACTGGCACAGCAACACGCTTTCAACCTGAGGGCCATGGGTGAAGCCGCAAGAACCTAAAGTGACAAAGTGACATTTATGATGCTAATATCATGTTGTAGGGTTATGATATTTGTGAGGATACGAGTATATGATGCAATTGATGAGGCTAATGTGATTACGCTGATGAGCGTAGCCACTATTCATGAGGCCAATATCTTGAGGCTGAGAAACAATTCCAATTACAGTACAATCGACAATGACGAGAATTATGAGGTTGACCATTTGTCAATACCGCTGTAGTTGTGGCATTCAGAAAGAGGCTTACATGGAAGATGTTACATGGCCTGATAGAGCATTAGCGCTTGTTATACTATATGCTAGCGCTGTGAGTGCTGTGTTCAGTTGCGAATGCAAGTGCGTGTCGTGCAACGACTGTGATGTAAGGCTATCACTGTAACACAAGGATGACTCCCATCCACGATCATGAATGCCAGTATACATAATGAATCACGAAACAACCAGTTGGAGATATCATGTAGGCATCAGGTAAACCATAGCGGCAGAATGGGGAAATGGACTACCATCCGGCACCAACCATCACGGTGATAAACCCTTTAGTAGATCAACACGGCTATGGTTCAGCAATTTATTCATCTGGTTTTCCATCTCATTTCGGAACGGTGCTCCCCAGAAGAAGCTGGCCAGCCAAGAGTACCTCAAACTGGAGCATGTTACGTCAGGGACTGTTGAATCAGTTCGGTTTCCTGTTGGCGAAATGTCGATGGATGGTAGTAAAATTGGCAAACCATAAGCAACGTGCTGGCTTGGCCGTTGGTGGAAGCCTCAACAAGAAACAGCATGCTGGGTTGGAGGATATGGCTCTGGGTTGGTACCCTTGTACCCTGGTGAACATCCAATAAAAAGACGAAACTAGTCTTTGTTCGATGCCAGCATGATGGTTAGGGCAACCAGCCAGCACTTGGGTAGGCGTTGCCCAAGTAAGTGTTGCCAGTGCCACATAGGCTTGAAAATATCCACTCACTGGGCCCATGTTCTTACCACTCGTTCCAGTGGCCCATGCGCGCACCTTGATATGAAGCTGTCTTGCGCATCTCCATCTGAAATGGTGGGACCAATGACCGAGAGCTGAAGGAATCAGATGAGAGCTTCACCCACAACTACAAGGTTAACAATGCATGTCCAAAGCTTCAACTGAAAAAACACATCAATGAAGAATCAAGCGAAGCCCTATCACCCAGTCAGTTCACGCATGGTTGTTAAATGGCTCGAAGCTATTTACTGTAAGAATGATTGGGTGTACAGGATGCCATCATCCACTGTAGCCGCTCTCTTGCCACAAGAGGAAAAAAAACAAAATTGTTGGTTTCCTGACCTGGAATTCGCATTTTTGGGAGGCAGAGAATCAGACTTGCCTTATTTTCCAAACGATTTCCGGTTTTCCATCCTAAAGCTCTTCATGAAATGTGATGTGGTGTAACTCAAAGGCAAATTATACAGGTTCGCTGAGTGGGCAGGCGGAAAAAGCTGACAGGAAATCATATGAGTTTTCAGCAAACGAGACTGCCAATCAATTCTGCCTTGACACTTTTCCAATACTCTTTCCAATGCAAAGGGTCGTTTTGCCAAACCCAGGTCCAACAATACAAGGGCACAAGGTCACCAATTGGTCTTGAGCCCAATCTTGAATGAAAGTCATTGGGAGATCTTGAACTCGTGGAGGGTTAGTAACTTGGATGAGCTTGTTGTCACCAGTGGCAGAAATTCAAGTGTAACACGAGAATGTGGGTGCCGGTCGAACTCATCCCACCAAATTTGGGTGGATGAATGAACCAACGTCTATTGCTCTTGGAGGGTTCACTTCGATCTCAACGGGTTGACCCGCCACGTACGTCTAAAAGAAACAATTAAGAAAGCTTTCTTTGGTGGAGCCAGCATAGGCCTTGATATCCCCGATGGTACCCAGCTACATGCGCTTTTTCGTGTTGTTTTCTTACGATCATTGCCACTGATGGGCTCTGCAACCATGAGCCTCGGGTCACCTTCAAAGCCCTTCTAGGGCCCAGGACACGATTAATTGGTGGCATACTGGTGGCATCTTCTCACAACCAACTGCTGGTTGGTCTTTTCAACCTCGAAAAAAAATTCGTCAACCAACGCACCATCCTAAATGCTGGCACAACAAAAAATGCCAATGAAACAACCAATTGGACGGTTGTATTGCCACCACTCCCACTGCTACTCCCGAAACTCCACGAGGCAGTGGGTCAAAACCCGCCTTAGTCCCCCCCTTTTTCCCCTATCATTAACGATTGTTTTCCCTATTATTGGTTGGTGATTCTCCCCATTGTTACTTGGTTAATATTGACCCATAGCCATATAGTTGGTGTATATCCCCTATAATTCTTAGTTGTCATCCCCTGTTGCTTATCAACCCCCATTATCGGTTGGTTGATATCGACCCATAGACACCACCCTGCAGATCCATCCCTGGGGTCCCTGCTTTCCACAGCCAGGCTGGAAGATTCGGATTCGCCCACCGACTGCGCCAAATTTCGCAGGTGCTTCGGCCGTTCATAGAAATTCTTGGGGATGGCAGCCTCCAAAGCTAAAGTTGGTTAACAATGCTTATCAGTGGTTGTCAACACGAGGATTATGAGCAATGATAGGGATATACCAACTATAATGGTTAACTTATTGTTAGAAACCCTTCATGTTGGATGATTTGAAGGTACCCCCATTTTGAAAACCACCATGTCAGAGTTGCTGGCATAAGGACATTAACTGAGATCAGGGGAAACAGGACCAAATCAATTGTTCTCTCTCTGCCTCTCTCACCTTGACAATTTAGTTCACAATGGATGATCGTGAGAAGTAGTAGTAATAACAAGAAATACTAATAGTAATATGAATAAGAATAATAGTAATAATGATAATAATAACGATAATAACAATAATGATAGTAATAATTGCTAACAATGGTTGATGATTGTCAATACTGGGTAATACTGGTTCATTGGTTCATGATTCATCAAGCAGGGGGTTGACCACCTATAACAACCAGCTGATCGCGGCGGTCCGGCGCTTGGCGCACGTGTACACATGTGTTCCGACAGCTACATGGAGAACCTCATGACAAGCATCTCTGGTTCGTTGTGAACCATCCAAAAAATAAGGCAATTGGGTTATAATTTCCAAGTATTTGAGGTTGATAACATCAGGTATGCGACATCAAATGGTTATAACTTCCAAGTCTTGGCTTATTTTTAGCAAAAATAATATGAAAATCATCAAGAAGTATTTTTTTGACATTCAAAGCTGTCAGATAATCAAGAAGTAAGCAGCTTCATTATTTTCGAACATCACTTGAAAGCACCTACTGGGTGCTCTGCGGTGCATGTGACCACAACGGTGAGGTCCCACCTCTTCCGACTCGCTCCGCGATTCATCGTCGGAATTCGAATCGACTCCCTGGCGCACAGCGCTGGGCCAAGGACCGGGGCAAGGACCGGGGCATCTTCCGAGGGGCGCCCAGCATTTTCGCAGGGGCTGGGGGTACTTGGTGTGGCTGTGCTGAGCAGTGCCTGTACACAGCCAAACTGTTTCACAACAAATTTGTTTGCTCCTCAAACAAAAATATTTGAAAGAATAAAGATTTCTAAATGGTTGAAGGCAATCCTGTTTGCTCTCAAAAAGAAATCCCGGATATCTTCGAAGTAGTCCTCCACTTGCATGTGTTTTCGTACATGTTTTTACTCCTATTTGCACTCATGCATGCATTGGCACGTGTATTCCAAGTATCGTTGTTCGCGTGTACATGTCCATTTTTGCACTTGTTCTTCTGATTGTCTTTGCTGTTTTCTTCATTTCGTTTTTGCTCAAGTCGTTCTTGTTGTTCATGTTGCAACCACTTGCGCATTTTTGTTTTGTTGTTCTAATAATGCGCTACATTTAGAACTGTTGTTCCTCCTCTTCCTCTTGTTAATTCTCCTGCTTGCTCATGTTTGTAAAACATTCCCAAAGAACTTGGACCGTTGCAAACTGCAGTTGCTGTGGTGCAATGTACTGCTGCTATCCAGATTGTGCAGCCAACGTGCCCTGCTGCAGCTCACCCATATAGCTATTTGTGTCCACCAAAAAGCATCTCGAGTTTAGTAGTGTCCCAAGTTTTCGCGTGCAGATTGATGATTGGAAAATGGATTACGCGTCCCCTGCCCTATGGTGAACTATTGCAAATATTCACAACCCTGCATGCTTGGTGATCCCTTCACCCTGTTACTAATCCCGCAAAACTAATACAAAAGGCCTTGGACTGGTTGGTGTCTTGGGTGCTCAATTGCTGTGGTCAATTGTGGCAAATGAAAACCAATAGGAAAATTGGAAACCCCAAGAGCCATAATTCCAGTACCCGGGTCCCGGCCAATTTTTGGTTGTTGAATCCTTTTTAAAATCGAAATGTAAAAAAAATATAGAAAAGAAGAAAGAAATTCTCAATAAGGTGTTTTTGTTTTTTACTACAGCAAGGGGGTCCTTCCACCGTTTTAGACCAGCTTTTTGCACAGAACGGCACTGGCATGAAGCGCAAAAGACAACCTTATATATTTCTGACAGTAGCGCGCGTTTGTTGTTCGTGCCCCTGGCTCGTACAACTCATGCAATGGCGTCCTTGCAGGTCAGGGTTTTGCTGGCAAAAAGAAGCACCAAAGCCAAAAGATGAACCTTCCGGCAAATAACGTCTTGCTTCCACCTCAGCACATATGTGCAAAGGAGAACCTGGGAACATTTTTGCATAGTGTTCTTACTGTCGGAAATTGCGCGCGCGCGACTAACTTCGACCCTCACATCTGCTGGACATGCCCCGTGCGCGGTGGCACTCTCAAGTCACAGCGGTCAAACAAAAGATGACGTCCATTTGTTTTTCAGCGGCACATAACCCATCGAAATCCCACGAGGCTCTGACATGAACACACGACCGTGTCAACAGTTATTGATTGCTGTCGACCATTTGGTTAGAACACTCCTTATAGCTCCAAATCGCTCCCCCTTTGAAGGGATATATACATATATATATATATATATATACCCCTGTCTCCAACTCGCTCCCAAGCAACCAACAACCAGGAAAGTGGTTCCGAACCATAGTTCTAAAGGTCAGTTCAGCTACCTGATAGGGTTTATAATTTATAACCATGGTGAACTAACGCCAGCTTGACAGTTACTGCTAGCTCAATAATTCCAGCCCGGCCTCGCAAGGTCCCTTGCTGCTTCCACCGCCCATGGCCGGGACTTTGGCCCCAGGTTGGGGTGATGGGTGAGAAAAATTGGACAGAAAATGGATCAGCTATGATCAGTTACCATGAAAATGTACCAAAAATAGCTTTGCGCCATTGGCTGCACTGAACCTTAAGGCAGCGAGCTACAACCTGCAGAATCTCAGGTTCAGAGTGCTTCATGAGGGCATGAATGCTCAACGAAGCTTTGAAACCGATTGGCGAATTCACTTGGATTGCGGATGCCTAGAAAACGCCGTCATAGAAAAGTGCTGCAAGCTGATTGGTGTTCTTTCAAGGACAGCATTCCACAAATGAATACGATCAACAATAGCGAGAGATAGCGAATGGTGGCTGATCAATCCTGGTCAATCATAGATCCTGATCCTGAACCACCTTAGGTCAATCATAGATCCCAATCGCTTCATAGATCCTCAACAATGCCTTCAATCCACAGCGCTGAAACGGCAACGGGGCCCTAGACCTGGCAACGTCCCAAGCGATTTGAACCCGTGAACTCGATTGCTCGTTGGCAGTGGGTCAATATTAAGTGACCAATAATAGCTGGTTAATAGTTAATGATAGGGGATGACAACTAAGAATTATAGGGGATATATATACCAACTATATGGCTATGGGTCAATATTAACCAAGCCATATTGGGGGATAATCACCAACAACAATAGGGAAAACAACGGTTAATGATGGGGAACGAGGGGGACCACGGGTTTTGACCACAGCCAGTTGCTGTTGCCATTCCCACTGAATATTTGTTGTGGTGAAAGCTGATTACCGCAGCTTAAGAACTATACACTCAAGACAGATCTTAGATTTTATTCGTGATTGTTGTTACCCCGATGAATCAAATATCTAGAAAAAATAGTCAAATAAAGCGGCAACGGTCTGCACATGTACACATATACATATACACATATATATATATGTGTATATATACACATACGAATACATACATCATCGCGTAAATGAACATGGATGAACATATAGAAAGCTAGATCCATTGATAACATATGTATATAATGTCAATATGCATGTGTCAAATACGAGTATGTATAAATATAGGTATGGGCTCCTATAATTCGTATAGACGCATGTATTGGTATTTGTTTATGCATCTGCATGACTCTAGATATGCATATCATTCTGCAAGAGTAGGCGACAGTTTCCAGCTGTCTGTGTTTGTGTTTGTGTCCGTACTTATTGTATCCACAACAGCCGCTATGAAACTCATCGACTCGGGACTCCTGCTCCACACATGGTCATGCTTCATGGGCGCTCTTTCTTGTGCAAGCGCACTCCAGTTTCGACATGGGAACGTGGGAACCCCACAAATTGCTCAATGCAAGCGGCTTTTGGCTTTGTGCTGTGGCAGACTCAGCCACCACTAGGAGTATGTGGCTGAAAGCAACAGCGAAACGTCAAACGAAGCATAAGTGTTATACAGTTTCTAGAATTCCTAATGGCTTGCGTTAACCTGAGCCAGGCAAAAGCATTGGGGGCTGCCAGCCCCTTCTGATGGGCACAACAGGTTTTGGAGCCAGTGCCAGTGCTCCTGTGGGCAAGCAAGCCGTTCAAGACGGAAAATTCAACGGCAGCAAGGCCCAGCAAAGCAACCCCACACAGAGGAGTCTCCGTGGCACAAGCGGCTCACAGCGCAGCTCGGAAGCGCCAAGGAAGCCAAGGAGATAACGAAATGATCGAATGAAGGCAACGATGTGCCATGTGGTGTGCCATATCATGCTACTTCAGACTGATTTGTTTTTGTTTGGTTTCGCATAAGTTAGACTTGGCAAATAAGTGAAGACCACATCCCAATGAACTGTTCTATTCGTGCTGCCAAGTGCTTATTTTCACATACACGTGCAAATAATGGTTATTCGGTGGCTTGCCCCATGCATACACGGCTCCACAGTCCACAAGTTGACTTGGATCATCATGCCCTTCGCTAGATTTTAACCCTGATGGTACAGGGGGATAGCCTAGGGTTGCAAGCAGCAGTTCTTCGCGGTGAAGCAGGGAGACCTGCCAACGAGCCCTTGTAGCTGCGAAGAAAAACACTGGCCATGCTTAGCTTCCCCGAAACTGGCTGGGCTGGGAGAACCAATGGTCAACCACAGCAAATTTCACCACCGCGACCAAAATGGGGGAGTTGAGGACTGCTATGGATCGCTGGTCGCTGTTTCTGAACTGCTCCCGGGCTCACCTCCGCAGCTGCCCAACTGGTGAGCTGCAGGTCCCCGACTTGGGGACCGCCTTCGAATTAGGGGCTTCGCTTGGCGATTTCTCGGCCCTGCCAATCTCCACTGAGTCCCCGCGTGAAGACCCAGCCGGGCCTCGGACGGTACAACGGTTGTGCTTGGAAGTGGATGGAATGGTTTGAGTTGAGTGACTTCAGTGGCTTGAGTGGGTTAAGGGGTTCGTTGCTCGGGTGCTTGGCTGCTTGGCTCCTTGGCTGCCTGGTCGCTTCCTTGCTTGTTTGGCTCGTTCGCGTCGTTGCTCGGTTGCTTGGTTGTTTGACTGATTGCTTGGTGCCGTGGTTTCTTTTGTTGCTTCGCTTGCTCGGTTGGTTGGGTGGGTGGTTGCTACATTTCCCTTCTCTCCCCAAGTCCACTTCCCTCAAAGATGAACCAAGAGACGAACGAGATTAGCTGGCCATTTGCTGGTTGCTTGCTGGTTATTGGCTGGTTGGGTGAAAAAAAGTAACAAAAGAGATTCGCATTCTCAGCCAAAAATCCTAGAACCCCTCAAGCTCTAAAGCAAAGGAAGGTGGGAGACCAAGCTTGGAATGCGAAGAAAAGATTCAGAGAAGTGGCTGTGGTGGAACTGGTATCCTGTGACTTTCTCTACAATTTTCCTTCCCCTGCCAACCAAAAATCTCATCACAATCATGGAAAGTGGCCCACGACCTGAATATCAAAGGTAAGCTGAAAGTAGCACTACCATTTGGTGAACGGGCAGTCCTGGGGGCCGCTCCTGGCCTCGCTCGCGCGTATTAAAGGGCTAGCACCGGATACCCCGGGCGAAGCTCATCACTCCCTTCGTTTCGCCACCAGCCAAAGGATGAAAAAAGAATGTGATCCAGCCACAAGCCATCCCAATCTTCGGAGTTGGAAAAGCGCCCCTAGGTTCATCTGTTTCTGGGAATTCATTAGGGACACGGCTGGTTCATTGGCTGGATCGTCCATTGAGAAACCAGCATCAGGCACGATATTCCCCATTATCATTGGTGAGCAGAATATTCCCTGTCAATAGCCACTGAAAAAAATAGGGATTCCCAACGATAATCATAATAGCCATGATATCTCCTGGTCTTGCTGGTCGTTCTCTCCTAGTATCCACCACCAATCCCTGGCCATCAGTGGCCGCCATAAACGAACTCTGCGCAGAATCCGATTTCGCCCAGGAGCTGATTCGCCAGTTTCAAGTACTTCTGCCCTGGTCGCCATAGTGGTGGTGATTTTCCGGTACTATCTGATTGTTCATCATCATCATCATCATCATCATCATCATCATCATCATCATCATACTCATCATCATCATCATCATCATCATCATCATCATCATCATCATCATACTCATCATCATCATCATCATCATCATCATCATCATCATCATCATCATCATCATCATCATCGTCATTGTCATTGTCATTGTCATCATCATCAAATTAGCTGCAGTTAGCATCCGGCATCATACACCATTAGACCTTACATGAAGTTTGATCGCATTAGGTTGCGTCACATCACATTTGGAGTGTTGCAGCTGCAAATCCCGCAAGATTGTTGCGATACCTGCACACAAAAACGTACGCATATGCACCAGCCCCCAGCATATCAGCTTTTGAAACTGTCCCTGTACGGCCTGTAGTTGCAAAACTTCGATCTTTTGGGACCCAGCACCGACTTGTTGCGCTTCGCAGCCCATACGTTTCGAGGCACGAAGTTCCTATGCAACTCTTTTCGTTTGCAAAGCAGCCGTCATACGGAGGTGCCAACTGCTATGCTCTTAGTTTGTGTCTGGCCAGGCACTTCACTCTTATGAAGCGCCATCATTGGTTTACACCACCAGTAAGTATAACCCTCTCGTCGCTTGTGGCCTGCTGGGTCAATTCATTTTCATGTCGATCAGTCCATCACAGGTTGTACCCCAACACCTATGGACTCTGACGTCCCAGCCCCCACCGTCCATCTGTGGCCACAGTAACTCCCCAGGACTGCGCACGAGGTTTGCTTTCAAGCTGCGTCTGGACCAACCACATGCACCGAGACAAATATGTGTATACAAACAAATAAATATAGATATTTATGTTCATCTATTTATCTATGTGCAAAGGAAATATTGGCTGAATAAAAAACAATATACTTTCTTACAAGCTATACATATGTAGCCTATACATATATACATATATGTATAGGCATGAGTATCTGTATAGATGTACGTAAATCATGAATTTGTAGAGATAATGCATTTATAAATATATATACAAATGCCTGTATTCACATTTGGATATGTACATGACATGCTATGCAAACAAGGAAGAATGAACATACCATATCTACTAATTTTTGCATACAATGAAAAAAATAAACATATCCAAAACCAAGAAAAAAACCAAGCCACGGAGATTGTGATTCCCATAAAATTCCAGGAGAATTTCATCATCAGCATGACCATCCATCACGGGGCTGCATCTCATCATCGATGAGTCACCACCAGCTCGGCCTGTCACCACCAGTTCGGCATCGACCTGCGGATGGCGTTGAGCGCTGTGTCGATTGTGGTGGCTAACCACCCACTGGTAGTGGTTCATAGTGCTTGTGGCAACGAGGACAAAGGCTGAGGCTGTGTCTGGGTATTGTGTGTGTATGCATGTTTATGTCTGTATATGTCGCCTGCTATGATGGGGTGCAAGAAGAAGCGAGTTGATGATGGTTAATGGCGGTTGGTAATGAGCAACTAGTGGGGATTGTCATGGTTGGAACTAGTTAGATATAGTTACAACTAGTTACAACTAACTCGCAACACCACCAATCAATGTCATGTGGTATGGTGTGTGGTGTGGTGTGTGGTGTGTGGTGTGGTGTGGCTTGGTGGTGTTGCTTGGTGGTGTGGTGTGGCGTGGTGTGGTGTGGTGTGGTCTGTTTGTGTGGTGTGGTTTGTTGGTGTGGTTAGTTTGGTGGTATGGTGTCGTATGGTGTAGTGTGGTGTGTGGTCTCTTGGCGTGTAGTGAATCTTGAGTGGTGCTGTGTGAGGTGTGTGGTGGAGTGTGGTGTGGTGTGGTTTGTTGGTGTGGTGTGGTGTGGTTTGTTGGTGTGGTGTGCAGTGCTGTGGTGTGGTGAGTGGTGTGCGGTGAGGTGTGGTGTGGTGTGACCTGGTGGTGTTCCTTGTTATGGTTTGTTTATATGGTTGGTGTGGTGGTGTGGTCTGTTTGTGTAGTGTGGTTAGTTGATGTGGTTAGTTTGGTGGTGTGGTCTGGTCTGGTCTGGTCTGGTGTGGTGTGTCGCGTCGTGCGGTCTTGTGGTGTGGTGCAGCGTGATCTGTTGGTGTGGTGTGGTGTGATCTGTTGGTGTGGTGTGGTGTGATCGATGGGGCGCAATGTGGTGTGATGTGGCGACACCGTATAGGCACAATTGTCTTCCCTATAGGAAACTTCCGCCCCCGCCTCGTGGGGGGACTACTGGTAAGTAGGCACAATTGTTAGTGGCCATTGTTAACATAACCATTATTCACCGTAGCCACAAACCATTACCTGTGACACATCGCCTGGTTCACCTGGACTCTGGGTTTGTGACGCCTCCCGGTGATGGAGCACCACATGGGAATTCCGATCCACTCGGATCCGTCCAGACTTGTCCAGGGTATTCAAGCACCCATTTGACGCGAGTTTTTTCGAAGAGATCCAGCAAACACAATGGCACAATGATAATGCCTCATCCTTAACCAGTCATTAACCATTATTAACCACCATAATCCACTATGTTTAACCACTATCAACCCTATAGAAACCATGACACCTCGACCCAGCTGTCAACGTTGACCCAGCTCATCGCGCCTCAAAAGTCTCCCCTTGCCGAATCACAGTTCCCAAAGCCGGGCTCTTCCTTTGCAGGCGCCGGGCCATCGTTACATGTCGGCCGGCTGGGGAACTCTTCAAGGTTGGGTGTTCGTTAGGAGGGCGCTGCTTTAAGCCTGTTAATGGGGGAGCGATTTGGAGCTACCAGGAGGGGTGTAACCAAATGCTAGCAAGGTTGGGAATTCCAGGAATTCCAACTGCCTTGTGGGGGGTTGATCATTACCTGTTTTGGTTGTTGAATGCACATGTTTGCATGCCGCTATATAAGTATACAACGTGGATGTGTTTGGATCTCTGTGTGTCTGTACGCATGCCTCTACGTACTAAAAGATGTATACATTTATGTTTGCAAAAGTATGTATGTGCGTAGATATGTATATACTGTGAATGAAAGTGAGTGTTTTCTGCGTGCAATGCAATTAGTTTTACCGTCACCATGATGATACCCACATGAATGGCGTTGCCGTTCTTCGGCAACGGCTCGTTGCACAAAAGCCATGAATCGATGCTACGCTGTTCCCACAGCGACCCGTGGCAGGGCCGGGATCATCTTACGGAGTTCTTCAAATATCGATACACCAGGATTGTGGGATGAGATATCCCCATCTTAACACAAGCAATTTTGCTATAAAAATAGTTGATGCACCATAAAACGTAGAGAAGGACTACGCATTTTCCATTTTTGTCCCTCCAGGCATCTAGCTAGGTCAGCTAGGTAGCTGCAGACTGGAATTTTCCATTACTTTAGATTCGAAACCTTCAAGATACACAGATTTTTCCGCTCCAGCAGCAGTGACGTTTTGGACTCCCTGGTTGAGCCCCCCAACACATCAGCCGATTCGCGAATGCGGATGTTCGTCAAGGCCTCACACTTCAAGAGTTCAAGCAAACGTGAATGAAGATTGTGAATAAAGATATGTATGTGTATGTATAAAAACCCACTCTTATGTGTGTATATACATGTACGTATGTATATATATATATATATATATGTATGTATATATTTTGTATGTGTATATGTATTGTATGTGTATATATATATATATGTATATATTGTATGTAAATAAAAATATATATATATACATATATTGTATGTATATATATATATCGTATATACATATCAATGTATGTATATTGTATGTATACATAACAATATTTATTTATATATATAAATATATATTGTATATATATATATATATATAAATATTGTATGTATATATATATAAATATATATATATATTTATTTATTTATATTTATATTTATATTTATATGTGTGTGAGGATGTGTGTGTGTGCGTTTGTGTGTGTGAACATGTGAACACCTGTTTTTATTTCTATTTGCCTATACGAAATATTTTGTGTACAGCATTTGTATCAAAATGTGCGCATCTAAATATAATATATGTTGCTGTGAGAACAATATCGGCTCGCTTCCTCCATCCGAGGGGCGCCAGTTTACTCCATCCCCAGCAAAATGTCATCACCCAATGGTGGTTTCCTAAACGAGGGGTACCTCTAAGCCATCCAGTTTATTAACCATGGAGTGTAATAAACCAACCAGGGGTTCCCTCCTTTAAGAAACCCCCATATGGTGTATGGACCCCCTCCCAACAAGAAGTGCAAAAAAATATAGAAAACGATAATGATCCAACATGATGCGATCATATTCACCCATCAACATCCTAACCCGATATGACGAAACCCCTTCCCATCGCTGGTCCAGCAACCAGGCGCCCCGGCGTAAAACCAGGCACGGGTAGCCGTGGGCACTGGAGTAGCCTTGGCCACTGGACCCTTCCCAAAGCCCGAACGATCCAACGGCTTGTAGAAGGAATCTTCGAACCTGCAAGGCAGAAATAGCTGCCTCTGGATACCGACGATCACCTGGTGCAACTCTGGTCGCAAAGGTTGATACCAGATTGTTCATACATTAAGATATACACGTAGACGTATATATATACATATATAATTTATATATAAATATATATATATATGGATAAATTTATATATAAATATATATATATATAATTTTGATATATAAATAAATAAATAAATAAACAAATAAATAAATAAAAATGAATTAAAAAAAATAAATAAATAAATAAATAAATAAATAGATAGATATAGACGCATTGATTTACTTAAATGCATACGCATCTTCATTTACTTATTTACAAAGCTATCTTTATCTATTTGATTAATCATGTAGCTATCCATTTAGGTTTGTTTGTTTTGTTCCTTCTCCGCTCAGCTTCGCTTTCGGCCTTTTATTTTGCCGCGGTCTGCCTTGCTTTTTCCGCCCTGTTCCTCTTCCGGCGCTCCCGGTTGACTGCCTTATCTCCTCGAGCCATTCCTTGTTGTCGGCCTTGCGCTGGGCTTCTGCTGCCTTTCGAGCCTTTGTTCTTGCGGCTCTGCTTTTTCTTTAGCAGCTTTCTCTTCTCTCTCCGTCCGGGCCCGGTTAAGCTCCTCTTGTGTGACCATTCGGTCACGTACCCTCATCTGGTACGTGAGGAGCCTGCGACGACAAGGGCATTAAGAAACATATCTATGAGGTTCTCACTTAGATGCTGTCCTTAGCTTTTTGTTTTTCATGCGTCCACGTCTTTGTATGCTCTCATACGTATGGTCTGACATGTGTTCTTCTGTGTAATAGCAAATGTGCGCTATTTGGGTTTATAATCTATGCATGTTTCAATATACTTTTTGCTTGCGATTAGAGATGCGCTGCCTTTGTTGTAGGTGCTAGCACATTAACGTCGTGAAATGTGAACTCCCATGCGCGCTCTTCGTTGTGCGTATATTTTACTTTCGTTATGATGCCATATTAGCAAGTTTCTTCACAAAGTCAACGAGCCAAAGAAAATTCGAGTTTCTTGTCAAAATAGTCGAGCCTGTCTTGGTGAGAACTGTCCAAAAAGTTCTCTGGAGGGTACCTAAACATTGCGACCATACAGACGACGTTTCACCTTCTGTGCGACAAAGTTTTGTTTCTCCATGAAAATCCAAATAGAAACATCAATCAGAAGATTTGTAAGACGACCTCAAGATTGCACTTTGCTAGGAAAGATTCAAGGTCAAATCATGGGCTCAGGACTTGGCAGCAACCGGCTGCGCAGGCTCGAGTACCAGTTTGCCACGCGAGCCTTCGCGGCCTCTGGCATGCCCTGCAAAGGATAATAAGGATACAATTCTCGTGATGGGAATTTGAATCTGTCAGTATTGAAAACTCAGGAAATTCACGGGCTTCAGATAATTCCGGCAGGCATAAAACAGAAGCTATGCGATTTCTTTCCAGAGAATGAGTGTGGGCAAATCTTTGCATTTGCAAGTCCTTCACATCCAAAAACACTTGGTGTAGAAAAGCATGCGTCTGCACCATTTGCATCTCTCCTCCCACTGCTCTGCCAGGTCCGTAATGTGACGGTGAGCAGTCCGTACCGCTTCGACGTGCCTGTCGAGCTTCGTGGCAATTTGAGCGCACAAGCGCTCAAGACCAAACGTCACCTGCAACGGGCAGCACATGCATACCTAGGAAATCATTTAGGTTCAATCTGGCGCAATCAGAAGATTCAAACTTTTGGCTGCTCAGGCTGAATTTTTTGGTCTGACTGTGATTTCAGGATGATTAAATTGTTTAAGCCCAGGCTGAGTTCCATCAATCTCAGAAGATCAACGCATGGACTTAATTTCAATCTCAAGACATCTAATGAGGTGATCTGTCAAATTTGATCTGATTCAATACTAGGCGCTAACCACTCCTTTGCTTTTCATGATGTAGAATGTTTTCAAATGGTACCCGTCCTGCCTCAGCGGCCTGGTTATGCAGAAGCAATGCCAAGGTTTGGCGTACTGCCTCGTACGATGGTGGAACGCTCCTCCTGCACTCTGAGCACCAGCACCCGTGTTGGGTGTCGCAGTCCAGTTTTGGAACTGCGCGAGCCCACGGGACGTACCGCCGTGGCACCACCTTGCCATGGTGCAAAGAAGTGTATGAAACTAACTTCTAAAATCAACCATCGCACATTCTCTAGCCTGGCGTGGTGGGCACAGCTCCTCCGAGTCTGACCCTGAGCTGCTCATGGCGTCCTTGAGCGCACATGAACTTCACTGATCACCTCTTCAAACATAAATGGATAGATACATGAATGATTATTTTGCATCCCGCATGCGTATTTATATATCTGCACTGTTCATAGGCATACATGTGTATGTAAATGCTAACGTAAATATAAAGCTCCAAATTATAGCTCCAAAAGGCAAAGTCAGTACCTCATGATTGCCATACCCAGCGATAGACAATCATTATTAACCATTATTAGCCACTATTAACCATGATTAACCACTTTTAACCACTACTAACCATTATTAACCATTATCAACCACTATCAATCATTATTTGCCACTATTAATAATTATTCGCCGCTATTAACCATTATTGCCACAAAGTCAAACGATTCTCAGGAAGTGACTTCTGACTCCAGCAACTTCTCATCACCTCACCCGTAGGTTGAAGCCGAAGACAGAGTTCCTATGGGGGTTGGTGAGGCGCGCAACGCTGCGCCGAGGGGCTTACCATGGGGCGCCACCATGGGGCGCCACCATGGGGCGCCACCATGGGGCTTACCAACGACTCATTATACAAGGTGGGCCCCCCTTAGTTAGCTAACTGGGTTAGTTCACTAGGGTAACTACCAGTTATGGTAGATATAACTATACGCGCAGACGCCGTGGTTTGCCCGGAGGGCAAACCACGGTTGTTCCTACCAATTGAACATAGCTCGAAGAATCAGTGAGAAACACCGGCTATACGCAGTGATTTAGGGTTTAGGGTTTTAGGGTTAAGTTTTAGGGTTTAAGGCTTTAGGGTTTTAGGGTTTAGGGTTTCGGGTTTAGAGTTTTAGCGTTTTAGGGTTTAGGGCAGAGGGCTTCTTGATTCTCAGAGTTTCAAAACAACGGGCCTGCGCAGGGTTTTGAACGGTTGACAAGACTAACTTCTGGGCAGGTTCTGTGCATCCGGGCAAACCATGGAGTCTTGCCGTAACTATAGTTAGATGGCTGATTAATCGACTTATAACTAGGGGGGCCCACCTTGTATCAACCACGATTTGATCAACCACTACCAATCACTGAACCAATCTGACCAGTTCAACCACTGTGAACATTATAAACCATTCTTGATCATCAATTAAGCACTGTGAACCACTATAAATCAACGATCAGCTGACCATCAATCAACCATTCATTCACGATACTATTAAAGACTTGTATAAACCATCAATTAAGCATTATCAACGACTGTATTACTATATTGATGGCCAACCATTCATTCAACCGCTATTAATAATAGTTGATAATTACTAACCCATCATGATTAAGCAATCTGTTATAGAGTGCTCACCATTCATTGTGAATGTACTAACCCATCATTATTAAGCAATCTATTATAGATGGGTCACCATTCATTATGCCATTATTGACCATTCTGACCATATGCCATTATGAACTCTATCAACTAAGTATTACCCTAAATTGAACCACTATTGATTATTAGTTGATCACTATAAAAGAATCATTATTCCATCAATTCACCTCTCATAATAGTTGATCATTGTACTGAAGTTATTAACCATTATCAACACCTATGAATCAGCCTATGAACCAATATTAACCATTATTAATCATCAATTAACCATTATTTATTATTTCACCACTGTATTACTATATCAACTAATTATCGCCCATTAATTTCACCACTATGTTGCTATATCAACCATGGCTGGTCCACCATCCGCGGCGCACCCTCCGTGGCGCACCCCCCGAAGCTCTCGGAGAATCCTGGGGGCGGCCGCCCATTCGAGGCGGAACCTGGAGGCCGGGGAAGGCGTGGTGAACCGGTTCGGTGACTGGCACTGGAATTCTTGAGGAATGGTCAATGAATAGTTTTAAAATGGCTAGTAGGCGGCTAGTGGTTGGTTAATGATGAATGGTTGATGAATGATTGATAAATGGTTGAATGAATAGTTCAAAAGTGGCTGAATGGTTGAAGAATGGACCGGCACATGGTTCATGAATGGTGAATGGCTCATATATGGTCTATGAATGGTTAATGACTGGTCAATGAAGGGATAGTGAATGGTTCACGAGTGGCACAGGAATGGTGGTTGAATGGTGATTTAAATGCTAAGAATTGTTCACCAATGGTTGACGAATGGTTCAATGACCCATGGTGAAAGTTAAGAGCTCATAGCTTAAGAATTGATTCACCAATGGTTCAACTTTCGCTTGAATCACAGTTCATTAGAGGGATAAGAGCCAACAATAATGTACAAGTATCAGCGGCATAATCACATCGCGATGGAACAAGTATTGCACGAGCAACTACTCAGGCTCCATTGTGAAAAAGATTTGTCCCAAGGGCCAGTTGGTGCAAGATATGTGCCATCAAGGGTGGGATAAAACAAGTAAGAAGTGGCAATGTCTGCTTGCAAATCTGTAAGCGTTGATGATCTGTATTCCTTGGACTCGAAAGAGGGCCCTTTGGGAAGAAGATTGCTCTGGCCACTCATGGAGGTAGAGCTTTGGGCCCCAACTGATCCAGCGCCCTTCTTACTCTTGACCCAAACACATGCTGAAAGTAGCGAAGAAAAGGTTGAATCACAAGAGGCTGGTTCTTGAGTCTGACCCCAAATCTCATATCATCTTCTAGCAAGGATCTTATGCGTAACAAACACATCAACCATGTCCAATGACAACCAATTACTGTAACCAGCAAGTCTTGAGAAAATACGACGTAAGACGATCCATATGATTCATGGGTTGTGAAAACCCCCAATCAATTGAGCGCGCAGTAACCAGAGTATCATTCCATGAGATGCCATGGGCTGAACATTCTCACTGATTTTCCGAGGTGAATTCTCAATGGTCAGAGACCCCCTTATGCTGGTCTGTATATAGACGCGAGGGTGGTGCCGACTCCCAAAGGGTAGCCAAGCCATCCTCGTCTGCTTGTGAGCAACTCCCGCCAGAGATTGACAAAAGACACCCGTTGAGAGTCAAGCCAGAAGAAGGTAGCAAAACTTGAGTACAACTTGGACGTGCAACTGCCCAAGCGATTTCACAACAGCATCTGTGGTTCCAGAATGGTTCCTATAGAATGAGCTTCGTGATTCTGCTCAATGGTATATTTAGGCACTCCTGTAGAATTGCCCTCCCCAAGCGGACTTCGCCAAGATCCTCTGTGGAATGACTATACAACACACATCACCCCACCATGTCAAATACTACAAGTACTATATACACTCCTTTTGTATGTTTTTGCGCTTGTCCACGAGCATCAATCTGAAACTTCACGGGGATAAGGATACTATGGCCCCTTGAGTTGATGATTAACCACAGTACAAACAATTCCAAAACTCTTGGTCGTCTGGTTGGTGGGTAGAACCCCTATGAAAAACATGGGGCAACCTACCAATCATTGTTAAATACTGAGGAAAATCGTAAAATGTAAAGTTTAAAGCCACCAACCAGTTGTTGACTATGCTTACCGCATCATCCTGCATCACTCCCATTGAACCGAACACAGCAGCTCACCTACAGCATGCTGCGCTCCCAGCATCCTGGCGAAGCGTCCAGCTTTAGGATTCCCAGCTGGTGCTGGGATGCTTCAGTGAGATGCTTCGATGGAAAAATCATCATCAGCTGGTGCGGTATTTTGACTTGGGCGTCATGGCTTCATTTTCCTGAGGCTAACAAAGAAAATGAAACCCTTCGGCCTGGAAGGTCCGATTTTCTTTGACTTGGTTGATCTAAGATAATATTTGCAAGGAATCATCGCTTTAGTGTCAAATGTGTGCTGTAGGTTCCAGCAGTCTTTGCCTCGAACCAGTTCGGGGGTTGCAGTTTATGAATGATACCCCCGCCCGCCTTTCATGTCAAATATCGGTCAGAAATCTGCGGAATCCACTGAGGTGATTCAGTCAAGGGCTGATCAAACAACTGCCATGTTGTCAACGCAGCGGATACGCGGCTCATTGTTGGCACCCAGAGCGG